>SKCR01036300.1:0-112351 GCA_019454045.1 Zanthoxylum bungeanum | reverse complement strand
CTCGGCCTCGAAGGTTATGCCCAGCTAACCTAGCTATTTGATGTCAGCAATCATCTACGACACCTAATACTCGACAGATGTACCCTCTGACCCATGCGAGTGAAAGAGATTCTTTTGCAATTCGTACTTCTGAGATCTAAAGTTAGATCTGTGAAGATCCTTCAATTTCAATATCATACTATAATGATCCAATCCTTTGTTCTGACGACGAAACTGAGGAGTCATTGCGGCAAGCATGACGGATTGAGAACTAAAGTTATCATCACAATGAGTCTTTCAAAGCTCATGCTCTACTATTTTCTCAACTCCAGGCTCATGCTCAAGAAGTTTCTCTATGACATAGAGTAACTTGTCGGCTCCCAAGACTATCCTGAGGTTCATCTCTCAATCTGGAAAATTGGAGTCGTTAAAGACATTATCGCTCATGACGATGTCCCTAACGCTAATCTTTCCAGCCATCTTGATTGGAATAGTCCAACTATCCAATTAATCATTTCGGGTACACTCAAAATGTAATGGTTACTACAGTCTAAATATATATATATATATATATATATATTATATATATATATATATATATATATATATTTAATATGTTTGTTTCATTTTTAACATTTAAATTGTTAATTTATCAATGAAACTTGTGATTTATTTATAAATTGTCTTTGTATATAGTGTAAATATATTTTATATTTATATATTTTTAATTTTAATTTTTTTTTTAATAATCGGGCCAAGTCGGGCCGGGCTTTTCCCGGACCCGGGCTTTTTTTTGTTGGCCGGGCTCAGACCGGGCTTGCAAAAGCCCGACCCGGCCCGGCCCATTGCCACCCTTACTACAGTCCAACTATATAACCAACTACAAATGGAGTAGTGTTTAGTACAGTCTAACTGTTCAAAGAAAGCAATATTCAATATTAGTCCAACTAATATATACATCGATAAATAAAATAAAAGAGCGCGTATTGGCAAATATTTAGATGAAATTGAAAATTTAATACTAGCCTCCCACTATTTATCGGCGAGCCTCTAACCCTCTGTGGAGTAATCGGGAAACCCAGTTTCCTAGTGGGCTAGGATCCCATTAAATAACACACAACCTTGACTTTGGCCAACAAGCTGTATGAAACTTAACTAGGTAGATCTTTAAGATCAATTGGATCTCATCCAATTCCTAGATCCGGTAGGTGGACCTCCAAGTCCAAGATATATATCCAATATATATTTCCTAATCTTTTCCTCTGAATCAACTAAGTCTTGGCTTTGGCTCAACAAACTTAATGATTCAAGTTAAGCGTGACCCATTAACAATGGGAAAGTTTCGTAATCCACGTCGATGAACTGGAGTGGCCTTGAATTTGGCCAACAAGTCACAATTGCCCAAGACATACGATATAGAACAAAGCTTTCGTGATTCAAACACATCCGCGATGGACATTAATCTTGACTTTGGCCAACAAACCAATCCCAATCTTGGATCTTGAGAAAGAACCACTCAATGGAAGGAAAACGCTTAATATTTGATGAAGGTTTTTCGCATAATTGGAAACCAATTTATTATCTTTGATTATGTATCATCTTACACCATTAAACATGCATTCTAAAAGCATAATAAGAGACGAATAAAATTTAATAATGATATACGGATGGATATATAAAATAATTTGTTCCTAGAACAAATCTCTCAATTTCCTCCCTCCCGCTAGCACTATACATACTTCTACCCAATTACATAACACTAAAAGAAACCTCATTTGCATTGAGGGGAATTGGTGAGAAGAGAAATACAAAGAGATAAGGAGGTGAAAGGCTGGACACGCATGTCCAATTTAATAAATTCTAAATTTATTACAACAATTTCTAAAATTGCCCCCACCCTTCTAATAGCCATCTTATATACATTATTCATACAAATACATCCAAGTATTCACACAAAGCATGTTATTCAATCAATCTAATCCAATTAATTAATCTTTGAATTAATGACCATCCAATGTTCAAACAACGATTTGATTTACGCGAGTCCAACCCGTTAATAAATAAATACTCAAAGTACGTATTCATGAATTATATCAAACTACAATTTTTAATCCAATTTAAATTGTATTCAATATTAATACTAATTTAATTCCAAATTAAATAATTACACTTATTTATGTGCCTTTTAGACTTAGATTCTGAATCTAATCTAAATGGGTCTCAAAGGCCCAATTAGTATCAAATACTATTCAATTAAAGTCCAATGGGCTTTCAATTAATTCTTAAGGCATGGGCTTTGGCTAATATGGATCAAACCCAAAATGCCAAGGCCCAAATAGGAATCACCATATTGCCAAAAAATCAATTTAGGCCCATTAGGCCCAATTAAATTGTTTAAAGGCCCAAAAGTTATATTTGGACTTTATGGAAATGGTTTTGGGCCCAATTGGATCCAACCCAATTGTCCAAAACCAAACTTGGCCCAACCAAGCTCATTAAGCCCAAATACAACAAATTAGTCCAATGTAATAAATTCCAAATTTAAAGACTAATACATATTAACATAATATTCTAAATATCACATTATTTTTTATTAAAGTGTAATTAACACAATTAATTAATTAATCCAATATTTCCAAAACATCAATTAATCTAATTAATCATGTTTAATTATCCAATTCATGTCCAACACAAATTGAAGCAAAACCAACTCATTCCAACATGCTATATGTCACGGCAATTGCAAGAAATAATACCCAATTTTGATTTCAATCCAATTAAATCAACAATCAATATTCATTTCATGCATTTAACATATCCAATTGTCAAAAATCAAAAAATCACCATGAGCATCCTAGGGTATACTTTCGGCCATGGCTTGGATTTTAGGGAAAATTAATCTAATCAATTTTTCTTAAATCCAATGATGCACAAATCCAATTCATCATCATCTAAACATAACCAAACAACCAATTTAGGTATTTTCAAACTCTAAGCAAAAATCCCCAAATAAGGTACATAAACCATATATTTCAAATCAAGCTTAGGATGGCTCTAATACCATTGTTAGTGTCCTAGACATGCCACGGGATCCCTAAGCGTGATTATTGTGTGAATACATCAAGTGAAAGTAGCGGAAAAACTTACAATGATCGGATGAAGTTCAAGACTTTTTCCTTGTTATAGAAGCTCCAAGCCCTCCTTTTGAGTTCCAAACTCTTGGGTGAGTTTCCCTATCACTTTTATTTGACTCCTTAAGTGCTAGCTTGGATGAATTTTTGCAACAAAAATTCAAGAACAAGAGGGAGTAGGTTCAGCCAACATGAAGAAAAGAGAGGGAGTACAATTTAATTAAATAATAATGTCTAGCAAAATTATTACGAAAGTCGCTTACGAATTAATTCCAAATTAATTTGTTTGCTTGAATTAAAATCCAATTTTAATTCCGTATTGAAATCCAATTTCAATTAATATATCCGATATATTATTTTAGCCCAAATAAATAAATTAAATAGAAAAATCAAATTTAACTATTAAATTTATTTTACCGATTAATTCGAAATTAATCGCGTTCTCTCTTTTAGACGAATTTAATCCCAGATAAATTATTGCCGTAATTAATCCTAGATTAATCTTCTCTCTCATAATTAATCCCAGATTAATTTTGTTCGAGTCAAATGTCATCGGTGAATCTTTGGGAAGTGACCAAGAGATCCATGGATATGTTGGCAGTAAATACGGTTGTCGGACTATCCGAACATGTGCGTACCTAGTACCACATTCTTACCGATTTACAAGACATGGTTGGCTTCTAGCAAAGCACCGTGCCTACCCAATTCTCCAGAAATATATTCAACATGGAATATATATAATCTGTATCAGGCGTAGTATACAATGTATTACGTATTATGATCCAGTATCTGATGTCACATGTTAGGCCTGGGGCTGAAATTGTGCCTACCTCATACGAAACATATATCGGATCACTAGCAACTAGTCTCTTTAATCAGATAATCATGACCTAGTCATACTATCCCGATAGTTGCAGTATTTGAGAGTACTAGTTTTATATCCATACTTGATCATCATCTCCATATGACTGAAGTGATACTTCCATCTTGACATCACACCCAATACACTACGATTCTCAGTAAATCCAGAAGAGGCGTACACAGAACCTGTTAAAGCCCCAGATGACCAAAACCAAAGCGTACTTATTGTCGCAAGTATTAGCGATGCAAGTCTCAGGTTAAGACCAAATACACCTACCCTGATTCGGATTCCCATTGACACATAGTCATACTACCAATGGGATTCTGTGGGGTCTATCCAGAGCGAAGCTGTTCCCGGTCCAACGGCTAACAGAACCTCCTATCACACTTGCATAAGTATCCAATACTTAAATATATGAGAACTATACCGTTAAGCTTCCATAACGCGCACAAGTGTAATACTAGTCTATTCCGCATTATCGATGTCCAGTCTCGATAATACTACGACTATGGATATTTAATGATTAAACCTTTCATGGATAAATATTGTCTCTTATCTTATTAATCTGGTACTAATCATATGGACTTTTATCATTTTTAATTGGATTACTTGGATATATATCCAAGTAATCCAATTAAAAATGATAAAAGAGCAATTTCCTTTGTTACATAGTTAATTTGTACAAAGAACATCATGTCTTTTACAAATAGTGATGTTATGGGTCATAATTGTCCAACACTCAGGCTGTGCTTCCTCATGAACTGGGCACATGGGAACGGCATATATGGGTTCGGGGTCTTGAATCCACTATAGATGGGGCATGAGTAAAGCAAGGGCCTCCTCCTTTGATAGCTCCCTCTTGTAATATTGGATGGCAATGTGGACGGGTCCCATGTCCACCCCGGGCCCTAACATCGAGATGATCTCCACACAATCTCCGATCCCGTCAAGCTTGGCCTTCTCTAAGTCCGCTTCCAGTTGAGCCTCTTTGTTTTTCAGGTCATCCAGGGCCTGATCTCGTTCCTTGACTGTTGCTTTGAGCTTGGAATCTAAGCTTGCAGTCTCACACCTCATATTTTTAGATTCGTCCTCCGCAGCATCTATTTTTCTCTTTGCAATGGTGGAGGCATTTCATTCCGCGCGGTGGCCTCGGTCGCGGCCTTTTTCAGCCTCTGGATATCTTCTTCTTTTTTGGCCAATTCAGCCTCGCTCTGTCATCTGGGATTGAATCCTCTGCACTTGGCCTCCCTCGGACAGTAGGCTCGTCAGAAGGTCTTTGTTTCGGGCCATCATGTAACCCATCTGCAAGAGAGAAAGAAATTGTTAGAACTCCCCAAGTAAAAATGAAGAACGAAAAACAGAAAAAAAAAAAAAACGTTTACCTTAAGAATTTGGGCAAAGAACTTGGAGATCACCTCCTCGGAGGAGATGTCCTCATATTTTGGGATCTGCTCAGGGGGGATCGCTTCGGCCAGTAAGTTTATTGCAGGCACCAGATGGGCTATTGCATCCTCGACCTTTTCATTAAGGTCATTCACCCTCAACAGCACCCCACTCTTCCCAGTCCAGGAGGGAGCCTCTGTCGGTTTTTTATCCTTTGGGGTGGCAGCCTTCTTGGTGGGGGGTTCTGTTTCTTCTTCCTCTTCAAGCTTGATTACTTCTTCGTCGAGCAGACGGCGGCGTTTGCTTGAAGGTCTGGATGAGGCAGGGGATGGTTGGACTGTTGGGCTCGGAGCAGCCAGTATGAGAGTGGGTTGAGGAGGTGCCACCGGATGAGCAAGCAGTTTGGCTTTTCCCTTAGCCTAAGAAGGAAACAGAGTGGTCAATCGCCACCGAGAACTTCCAGCTGCGCCCTGGCCGACCTTTTTGGCTAGGTTCTTGATATGCCCATTGACATCGCCCGATTTCGTCATTCCTGCAGAATATAAGACAAGAAGTACGGTTCATTTTCGAGTATGGATAACTTCAAACAGATTCAAACCGAGTATAAGAAATTTATTAACAGGTCATGAGATAACTACCTAGTCGTCCTAGAGCCTGTGGAGGTGTGTTCCGGATGAGGCCCGACTCTACAAAGGCGACGTCATTGCCAATACTCTTCCAGAAGCCGGTGAAACTCCAGGCTTTCTTAATCCTGGTCCAGACCTCATGATTGACTTTGGGAGGATCCATCCAGCAGGCTGAAAAGGTTTGGGAAGTTAGTATTTTTTTCATAAATTTACAGAAAAGACTAATGGATCGGGTCCTCACCTCCTTCCATAAAGACGTCGGAGATGTCTATCTCTTCAAAATCTATTGACCGAGACCGACGCAGTCGCCCGTAGCCCAGAACCAAAGATCTTTGAAGTTTTTATTAGTCTGTGGGAGCTCGGTGATGAGAGCAGGTACGTCGGCATAAGAGGAGAGATAATACCAACCATGATGAGATTTTGGGTTGGCCTTCAGTTTGTACAGTTTCTGCAGCTCCACGAAGGTCGGCTCCCCTACGCTCGCTCGGTGCCATATCACATGAAGTCCGGCCAGTATCCTCCAACTGTTCAGATTCAACTGGTATGGAGCAACTTTCATCGAGGAAAGCATCCTCGCAAAGTATGAATAGACAGGCAGTCACATACCACACTCGAAGAAGGAATGAAGAAGGGCCATGAAGCCAGACTCGGGCCGACTTGCAAACTCACCGAGGCCCGGGACCTCAAGTGCTATGTCTATGAGGACCTCATACCGATGGCAGAGTATGCTTAAGGCATCTTCTGTGATGGTTTAAGGACGATCCATGTCCAAGGAGGACCAGTCTAGTTCACCCGGTTCAGGATTTTTCCGGGGAATTCGGTGGTGGTAGGTGTCATTCTCTTCATGAGAAGGAGTTGGAGTGGTATCTAATTCCTCTAAGCTGGCCATCCTCGAGCTGGAGGAAACCTCTTCAGCACGGGGAGGTTGGAAGATTGGAGACCGAGCTGAGGACGATTCGACGTTTGACATTCCTAATAATTGCACGGTCCGAGGAGGGCAGTTAGTAGTCAATTTGGAGGCATCATATACTCAAAGGCTATTCTAGCGACCGAGGACCTAGGCCTAAAGTCTCTAAACGTCCTAGCAATGGCCAAATATAGTAAGCCTCTTCCTAAAACATCAAACCAAACACACACTAAACAGCAAACCCGGGAAACCCGAAAATCAAACATCCTAACCCACAACCCTTCATTGGACCAAAAAACACATGCATCTTACACCACCCAACCAACCCGCAAATCATACTATACATTTCCACAACACATTCGCAACACAGAGCATAGGCATAAAAATGATAGAAAACATGAAGAACAAGCAAGAACAAACACATGAACTTTCGCAGGCAACAAATGAACACGAAAAATGTGTTGGGGTTTTGGGCAAAGGACGCGGCGGAAGTGCTGTTCCGGTGAAATCGTAAATTTAAAAATTTTTAAATTATCGAATGGTCAGTCCCAATAGTATTAGGGCAGTTCATGGGCTGCCCAAACAGTGACAAATTCACTTTTTGGACAGCCGTCACCCGGTTGACTCAAAAGTCACCCAGTAACGCCGTTTTTCGCCGTTTTCGCTTATTTCAACTCTGAAATAATTTTCAGAAATTGTTCCAACACCCAAAACACATCCAATACATTAAAATGATATCATTTTCATCACAAACAACCCAGTTTTTTCAGATATGATTTTGTAACAAAAATAATCAATTTTTCATGCTTTAATCCAACTTTTTCAACATTAATCATATTAATCAAAACACCAATTCAAGTCACCACAAATGAACCACCCAAGAACAATTTTGGAGAAAATCGTTGGGTCAACAAGGAGGGACTGGTCTACAAAATTGGATGATGCATTATGGGCCTACCAGACAGCTTAAAAGACACCCATTGGAATGTCCACATATCGAATGGTGTTTGGAAAAACATGCCATCTGCCTGTGGAGCTCGAACATAAAGCGTAATGGGCACTGAAGAAGCTAAATTTTGATATGCAAGCAGCAGATGAGAAACGTGTTGGGTTTCAAGATTAGTGCCAAGATCAATTCAAGCATAGAAACATGTGTGAATACTCATAAAAGTATGGCGGAATCATACTTACATTGATCGGCTTTTGCGATGCGAGGAACAACAAAAAATCTTCAAGCTTTTCCTTCCTTGAGCTCTCGGCATTGGAAGGGATTTTATGCTCCATTTGCTCGGCCAAGCTCCAAACTTAGGTGTGCATTCCATGCCCATGGGTGGGTTTCCCTATCACCTTCGTAAGACTCCTAATGTGTGCTAGCACTCGGAAAAATTTACCGCAAATCTTTCCCTTGCTTCTCATTGCTCACGGCAATTGCAGAAATTTGGAGAAGGAAATGGCCATTGGCTGAATTTGGAGAAGAGAAGTGAGAGAGAGGAAAGTCAAGTGTGTTGGTTATTTGATTTCTAAAATCAAATAAATGATATACCAAAAAATTGAATTCCAATTCCAAAAAGGTACAAGCAATAAAGCCATCCAACCCCCACCATCAATCATGAATAGTGACTAGTTGTCAATCAGTCAAAGTGACAAGACATCTATCACTTGATTGACTAGTGATTTGACGCTAGATGTGACTTGTGGGCCGCACTTGATTAGAAATTCGAGTGGGCCCGCAAACACTCTCGGGCTCGGGTTCACTAATTCCGAATTAACGAATTTTCCGTTGCGACATAATTAAATCAAATTTAATTAAATAATTATACCTAGCAAAATTACTATTCACGTCGCTAACGAATTAATTCTAAATTAACTCGTTTGCCCGAATTAAAATCTAATTTTAATTCCGCGTCGAAATTCAATTTCGTATAATATATCGAATATATTATTTTATCGATTAATTCCAAATTAACCGTTCTCTCTCTCATTTAAATAATATTTTATCCCATATAAAATATCTCTGTAATTAATCCCAGATTAATTTTCTCCTTCTTATAATTAATCCCAGATTAATAAATTGTGAGTCATGCGTCATCGGTGAATCTTCGGGAAGTGACCCATGAGATCCCCGGATATGTTTGCAGTAAATCCGGTCGTCGGACTATCCGAACACGTACGTACCTAGTACTACGTTTTTACCGATTTACAAGACATGGTTGGCTTCTAGCAAAACACCGTGCCTACCCAATTCTCCAGAAATATTCTTAAAGGAATATGTAATCTATATCAGGCGTAGTATACGTAGTATTGCGTATTACGATCCAGTATCGGATGTCACGTGCAAGGCCTGTGGCTGGAATTGTGTTTGCCCCGTACGAAGCACATATCGGATCTCTGGTAACTATGTCTCTATAATCGGATAATCATGACCTAGTCATATTATCCCGATGACTGCAGTACATAAGAGCACCAGTTCCGTATCCTACGTGATCATCATCTCCACTATGACTGAAGTGATACTTTCATCTTGACATCACACCCAATACACTACGATTCTCAATATACCGAGAAGAGGCGTACACAGAACCTGTTAAAGCCCTGGACGACCAAAACCAAAGCATATTGATTGTCGCAAGTATTAGCGGTGCAAGTCTCAGGTTAAGACTAAATACATCTACCCTGATTCAGACTTCCATAGACACATAGTCATACTACCAATGGAATTATGAGGGGTCTATCCAGAGCAAAGCTGTTTCCGTACCATCGATAAACGCAACCTCCTATTACACTTGCATGAGTATCTTATACCCAAATATATGAGAACTATGATGTTATGCTCCCACAACGCGCACAAGTGTAATACTAGTCTTTTACGCATTATCGATGTCCAATCTCGATAATACTCTGACTAAGGATATTTAATGATTAAACCTTCGTGGATTTATACTGTCTCATATCATCTCAATCCAAAACTAATCATATGGACCTTTCATCATTTATACATCTAGGTAATCCAATTACAAATGATAAAAGGGCAATTTCCTTTGTCACATAGTTAATTTGTACAACAACACCATGATCTGTACAAATAGTGATGCTACGGTGATGCTACATCTAGGTAATCCTATTACACCATGATAAAAGGGCAATCAAATAGTGATGCTACATCTAGGTAATCATATTACACCATGATCTGTCTCATATCATATCATAATTATTAGGACATCACTGTCAGTGCGCTCCCACTAACCTCCTTATATACACAAGAATCATTTTCGTTTTTGAATTAAATCATACACCATTATGATTATATCAAAACGACAGTTCCAAGAACACAATGCTTGCTTCAATCCATCCATGGATCGAATTTACTTGCAAACCTTGTTTGCTCGTTTTGGTACTACAAAATCGTCAGGATGTTGTAAACATCCTCCAAAAGGTTTCCATTTAAGGAAAGCGATTTTGACGTTCAGCTGCCATATTTCATAAATGAAACATGCAGCATTAGCAAGCATTATCCAAATAGATTTAACCATGGCAATGAGTAAAAGGTTTCGTCGTAATCGACACAATGTTGATAACGATACATTTTCGCTACAAGCCCAGCTTAGTACGTTGGTATGTTGTCTTCCATGTATGTCTTCCTTGAAGACTCATATAGTACCAATAGGCACAATGTCTTCCGGTACAACAACTAGTATCCAAACTTGGTTGGTTTACATGGAATCCATTTCGGACATCATGGCACTTTGCCATAATAGGGAGTCGATACCTTGTATCACTTCCTCATACGTAGTCAGTTTATATTCCTCAATAAGATTGACATCTTCACGAGGTGAGATCAGAAACCCATACCCCAGGTTGTTTTCTGACTCTCTCCGACTTACGCGGTTCTTGTGTATTCGAAGATGATTGGTGTAGTTTCATCTTTGATGAACTATTTGTGTTCCATTAAGGACTCGGTGCCTGGAATAGTATTACTTCGATTTTCATTCGAGTTTTACTTTCCTCCCACTTACCACTGCATTTCGGTATTCCTCTTAGGAAAACTGCATGGTGAGCAAAAATTAAATTGTTCTCATGTAAGTTGTATAAGTACTATACTTTGGTTTCCCTAGGATAACCCACAATTAGACACTTATCCGATTTGGGTTCTGGTTTGGTATCATCCAAACTTATGCCCAGCATACCCAAATCTTCAGGATTGAGAAAACCCGGTTTCTTTCCTGTTCATATCTAATATGAAGTCTTTCAAACAAATTTTTATGGAACATTATTCAAAATAAGTTTTGCACTGTTTAATGTGTATCCCTTGAAGGAAATGGCAGCTTAGAGCGACTCATGATTAACCTTATCATGTCCAACAAAATTCGGTTTCTCAGTTCGGACACACCGTCAAATTCACGTGTTCCTGGAGGAGTCCTCATTGAAAGAATACTATACTCTTTCAAGTATATGAGAAACTTATTGCTTAAGTATTTTCCATCATGCTCTGACCGTGACGGTTTAATACTTTTGCCGGTCTGTCTGTCTACTTCGTGTCGAAACTCTTTGAATTCATCAAAAGTTTCCGATTCGTGTTTCAATAGAAACATATAACAATAACGTGATGCCACATCCGTAAAGGTTACGAAGTGTTCATATCCACCTCTAGCCTAGCTAGATATGGGCCCACTTACGTCACTATTAACGAGGGCTAACAGATCGGTGGCACTTGTACTTTTACCAAGTAAAAAGTATTTCAGGCACTTTGCCTAAGAAACTAGATTCGTAGGCATTATTTGAATGGAATCAAATCTGTCCTAGTACCCACTCTTCGAAAGTATGGATATACGAGTCTTGTTAATTGTGTCCTAGACAACAATGCCACTCATAAGTCTCAACTGATTAATTCAGTTTGAGCTATTTGTTTGTCATATTATACGTTTGAGATTTATTTATATTCAAAATATAAATATTGTTATTCACATCTAATGTGTTTATCTCAATATCATCTATATAAATAAAACACTTTAGTGTTCTAGAATATAAAGGTATACCCGCAACGGGTTAAACTCTGATATAGAGATAATGTTTCTAGTCAAACTAGGTACATTATAAGAGTTTCCTAATTTAAGTACACACCCAAAGGGTAGTTCCTAAACTTAGGTTTCTACGGTTAAAACAGCGACTATCGTCCCGTTTCCGATTCGTAGATAGATCTCAACTGAAGCCAGTATCCTGCTAATCAGCAGATTCTACACACCAGTACATATTTATGTACCACATTTAGTATCTAAAATCCAATTTTAATACTAGTAGTGAACATGTTTATAACAAACATATTTGAAGTCGGAGCCTTGCCCGTCTTCACTTCCTTCATGTCTGCCTTGTCCATACGGCAATCACGCTTCAGTGACCCCGTTTGCCACAATTTAGGCAGACATCTTGGGATATGTCTTTTGTCTTCCCAGAAGACTATAATGACTTTGCCTTTGCCCATTTTCCACACCCCAGAAGCCTTTGGCTAAGCCTTGGCCTTCTGGGATGTCGAAGTAAGATGCGCATTGCGCTTCTTGCCTTATTGCAAACTTCGGCTTTGTCTCCTTGAGTATAGTCATTAACCCTCCAAGAGTTTACTATTGCAATTTAGTACTTCTAATATCTATGGATAGATCTATGAAGATCCTTCAATTTCAATATCATACTATAAGGATCTAGTCCTTAGTTCTGACTAAGAAATTAAGGAGTCTTTGCGGCAAGCTTAACGGATTAAGCACTAAAGTTATCAACACATGAATATTCCAAATATCATGTTCTACTATTTTCTCAACTCCGGGCATAGGCTCGAGACGTCACTTTATCAAATAAAGTAACTTCTCGGTTCCCAGGACTATCCTGAGGTATCATTCCCAATTTGAAAATTAAAGATGTTTAATGACATTTTCTCCCAGGATTATGTTTTAAACGATAATCTTTCATTTATCTTGATTCCAATAGTCTAACTATCAAATCAACGATTTTTAGGTACTATTTATTATAATGATTACTATAGTCTAACTATATAATCAACTATAATTTAATAGGTTAAATTCAATTATATTGATTACTATAATCCAATTATAAAATCAACTATTAATTGAAGTAGTTTGAATACAGTCCAACTGTTTAATTAAAACAATGATTAAATATTAGTCCAACTAATATATTAATTTAGTGTAACGACGAAAAATTTGAAATGAGCGCGTATTGGCAAGTAACTAAACGAATATTGCAAATTTAATACTTGCCTCCCACTATTTTTCGGCGAGCCTCTAACCCTCTGTGGAGTACTCGGGAAACCTTGTTTCCTAGTGGGCTAGGATCCCGTTAAATAACACACAATCTTGACTTTGGCCAACAAATTGTATGATAATTAACTAGGTAGATCTCTAAGATCAATTGGATCCCATCCAATTCCTAGATCCAGTAGGTGGACATCCAAGTCCGAAACATATATCCTATATATGCCAATATATCCAATATATTCCCTAACCTTTTTCCTCTGAATCAATTAAGCCTTGGCTTTGGCACAACAAACTTAATGATCCCAGTTAAGCGGAACCCATTGACCATGGAAAGCTTCGTAATCGATGTCGATAGACAAGAGGTGATCTTGACTTTGGCCAACAAATCACAACTTGGACAAGACACCGATATGGAACAAAGCCTTCATGATTCAAACACATCCGCGACGGACAAAGGTCTTGACTTTGGCCAACAAACCAGTGCCAATCTTGGATCTTGAGTAAGAATCACTCAATGGAAGGAAAAATGCTTAATATATTTTGAGGGTTTTTTCGCGTAAATTGGCAACCAATTTATTATCTTTGTTAAGGTCTCATCATCATACACCCTTAAACATGAATTCTAAAACATAATAAGGCGCATATAAATAAAATAATAATGATATGCAGATGGATACTTAACACATTGTTCCTAGAACAAATCTCTCATTTTCCTCTCTCCCGCTAGCACAAGTATTACTTCTACCCGATTACATAACACTTCTAAAGAAACCTCATTTACATTGAGGGGAATAGGTGAGAATAGAAATACAAAGAGTCAAGAGGTAATAGGCTGGACACGCAGGTCCAATTTAATAAATTCTAAATGTAGGACACATAAATTGGGCGACGCATGTTGTTCTAGGCTCGCGGCCTAGTTGGGAGTACGGAGTAGCACGTGGGGGACTAAACCAAAAAATGATGGAGTAGCCACCCGGTGTGAACCGAGACAAAGATTTAAGGCCGTACTCACCCCTCGCAAGGGAAGACCTCAAACTGTTGGGTTCGGAATGGTCCATTACTTATGCCACTTGTAATGAAATGATTTGTGCAATAATTTAACCAAGCCTAAGCAACATTTATTTCCAAGGATAATGTACTCCTAAGTTCGCATGCATAAGAACAAGGCTCATATCTACGTTTGCATATAACCTATGTCTGAATTTGCATATAACATATTTGCATATAATCTATGTCCCAATTTGCATACAACCTATTTCCATATAATCTATTTCCCAATTTGCATACAACATATTTGCATATAATCTATGTCCCAATTTGCATACAACCTATTTGCATATAATCTATGTCTGAATTTGCATGCATAAAGATAAATTGAAATACGGCAAGCATACAAATTCATGAACATGTTGAATGGATGAATGCGGAAGCATAAGTAGATAACTACCGTGTAAACATGCATCATGGAAACGAACATGTGATCTTGTAAACACAATAAATGACTAACTGCGAGAACATGAACAATCAAAAAGGTAAATGACAAAATGAATAACCATGCATGTGATGTGATGGAAGATGGCCTATTTACCGTGGGCGTTCGTGCGGCGTTCGTAGCCGCGTTCGAATGGTAAATAGAAGGTTCGGGTTTGAGTAGCGTTCGAACGAACTGAGACAGAAAACAAACATTCGTGCGGTGTTCTGAAACGCGTTCGAACGGGGTTACAGCAGTGACCTCAAAAATACAGTAAACAACATGACACATACATGAACGGATGAATAGATGACACCTAATAAATAATAACGGGCTAAAAGGCGCGGCAAAGCATCGTGGTAAAGGATTTTAACCCCTCGACATAGATGACCTTTAATCCAACTTACTAAGCCCATGCGCTAATAACATAATGCATATAAAAAATAAAGACAACAATATCAGACTTTGTATACCCGATTGAACACATCTTACATTCAACCGAATACGCGGCGAAGCATCGTGGTAAAGGATTTTAACCCCTCGAAATGGAGGACCTTTAATCCAACTTACTAAGCCCATGCGCTAATAACATAATGCATATAAAATTAAAGACAACGATATCAAACTTTTATATACCCGATTGAACACATCCTACATTCAACCGAATATACGTCATCCGGCGCGGTGAAGCATCGTGGTAAAGGATTTTAACCCCTCGAAATGGAGAACCTTTAATCCAACTTACTAAGCAATGCGCTAATAACATAATGCATATAAAAAATAAAGACAACAATATCAGACTTCGTATACCTGATTGAACACATCTTACATTCAACCGAATATACATCATCCGGCACGACAAAGCATCGTGGTAAAGGATTTTAACCCCTCGACATGGAGGACCTTTAATCCAACTTACTAAGCCCATGCGTTTTATCTCATCATCACAAAAATAAATAACATGCAGAAATTAAATAACGGATAGTAAATGAATCAAGAATAACATAAAACAAAGTATATGTCGTTTACTCAAGTGGTACGTGGAGTTGTATCCCAAGTACAAACCGCACTACCGTCCATTCGAATTTGGCTACGGAATTTATGTCTGGGTTTCCATCCTATATACCACAAGAGGTGACACATTTTCCATTCATTCAAAGCCACAACATGCATCCAAAAACGACTCTCATACGAAATAAATAACTAAAACGATTAAAAGATGAATAAAAATAAATACGAAAAGTGCCCTCAGGTTTAACCTTTTGTGTCGACTCTCGGAAGCGCGTTACACGGCCGTCGGAAGGGCTAAAACTTCGTAACTTTTCTGGTTCGCTGGTTCACATCTTTCCTCGCTGTTTTCACTGCTCGGGCTACTGTTTTCACTCCATTTCACCGCAGTTTCTTCACTATTTTCTACTGTTTTTTTTACTGCAGTTTTCTGGACTGTTTTAGGGTGATTTGTTCACTGTTTTTGGGTTGGTTTGGACTGGTTTAGGGGCAGTTTTCGTTACTGTTTTAAGCAGTGCATGGAAGGATTTATGTGTGCAGTTTTGGGCAATGTGTAGGGGTGTGGCTGCTGCGTGAAAGTGGTTGTGAGAATGGCCTACTGGGTGGCGAGTATGCGGCAATGCAAGGGTCTTTTGGTGATGAGAGGATGTGGCAATGAAGGTGTGTTTCAAGGCTTCTTGTTGGGCGGCAATGCAAGGGTATTTCTTGTGTGAATTATGTGTGAATGAGCTAGGAGGGGAAGTGTTGGAATTTGGTTTCTTTTATAGACAAAAGCTAGGGCTTCTCCTTGTTTGAAAAGAAGGAATTAATTAGTGCATTAGAAGGAAAGTCTAATATTGATTGGGGGACATGTCTTGGCTAGATTAGGAATATGATATATTTAATTTGTTTTGTTTAGGCATGAGATTATTTTAATTTGGTATATGATTTTTAGATTTTATTTAATTCCCCATGTGTTAAATATGCATTTTATTAATTTGGATGTGTTTTATGGGCTTTGGTGGGCTAATTGGGCTTGGGTGTGAGGCTAGCAGCAAAACCAGAAATACCGACACCGTTCGAACGCCAATTCGAACGCTACACGAATGCTCGCAATCTGCCTGATATTCGAACGTGGTCGAGAACGCAGCACGAACAAAAACAGTGAACTTGTGAAATGAATCTGATAGAATACTTATTCTGAATTTCCCCTTCCGACGTCTGTTTCCCGCGACTTCCGCAACTTAAAAGGTAGTGTCTCCAAATGAGACTCATCATAGGGACTTACATGCCAAAATGCAGTGCCTACAGTCACCCCCACTTTAATGGGACTTGTGTAATGTGTAACAGTGACAATCCTATCAAAGTTATGCAATGCATTTTCACTTACCTGGCTCGCCAGCTGCCACCTGACATGCCTTCTACTTCGAGCTGAGTTGATGAGAGGTGGTCCATTCCCGAACCGTTGCTGTGATGTGGTCCATTCCTGAACCGTTACTGGGAGGTGGTCCATTCCTGAACCGTTACTGGGAGGTGGTCCATTCCCGAACCGTGCTCCATTCTCAGATTGCCATTCTCGGCTTGTTCATTCTCGAACCTTGTTCCATTCTCGGATTGCCATTCTTGGCTTGTTCATTCTCAAACCCTGCTCCATTCTCGGATTAACATTCTCGGCTTGTTCATTCTCTCGAACCTTGTTCCATTCTCAGATTGCCATCTCGGCATCTTTCATTATCGAACCTTGCTCCATTCTCGGATTGCCATTCTCAGCTTGTTCATTCTCGAACCTTGTTCCATTCTCGGATTGCCATTCTTGGCTTGTTCATTCTCGAACCCT
Source organism: Zanthoxylum bungeanum (assembly GCA_019454045.1). Classification (NCBI taxonomy): domain Eukaryota; kingdom Viridiplantae; phylum Streptophyta; class Magnoliopsida; order Sapindales; family Rutaceae; genus Zanthoxylum; species Zanthoxylum bungeanum. Next base: position 94,908 of record SKCR01036300.1, on the reverse strand, counting down.
GCTCCATTCTCGGATTGCCATTCTCGGCTTGTTCATTCTCGAACCTTGTTCCATTCTCGGATTACCATTCTCGGCTTGTTCATTCTCGAACGTGCTCCATCCTCGGATTGCCATTCTCGGCTTGTCCATTCTCGAACCTTGCTCCATTCTCGGATTGACATTCTAGGCTTGTTCATTCTCGAACCCTGCTCCATTCTCAGATTGCCATTCTCGGCTTGTTCATTCTCGAACCTTGCTCCATTCTCGGATTACCATTCTCGGCTTGTTCATTCTTGAACCTGCTCCATTCTCGGATTACCATTCTCGGCTTGTTCATTCTCGAACCTTGCTCCATTCTCGGATTACCATTCTCGGCTTGTTCATTCTCGAACTGTGATTCATTCTCGGAGTGCCATTCTCGGCAAGACTGATACTGATAATGAGGTAGGCCTCACCCCCCGGGACTCATCCCTCAAAACGGACATTGATGCTGATGTGGATGTGGGCCTCAACCCTAAGACTCATCTCCAAAACTGCTGATGATGTGGGTCACGACCCTGGGATGCATCCCTAAAACTTATACTGGTACTGATGTGGGCCTCGACCTTGGGACTCATCCCCCAACTGATGCTGACATGGGCCTCGCCCTAAAACTGATGCGAATGTGGGCCTCAACCCCAAAACTGATGCTGATATAAGCCTCGCCCCAAGCTGATACCGATTCATTCTTGAAACTGATGACACTGCACCGTTGTTGCTTCTGGTTGGCTTGCCTTTGCCGCTTTCTCCTTTTCTTCTTTGAAACCTGTTATTACAAAACAGAACAAACACAAAAAGGAATGCAGAATACGTTAGATGTATGTATGCATGCATAAATGAGTTTCCTATCTCGTTGGGGTTAGGTCTTCCGCCAATTCCCTTGGTAATTGCTTGGTCTACTATTCCTCGGGAAAAATATTGCTTCAATCTGTCTATGTTGATCGGCTCAGTGAACTCATTCCCTTCCAAATCTGACAGTCTCACTGCCTCATTTCCCATTACTGAATGGCTATCCTGTCTTTTCTACTTGCTTCTTCCAAGAATTCCCCGGGTTCTAAATATCACCGAGTATCATAGTATCAGGGTTGACTGCTTTTGTCAAATATACTCATGTTGCAGGTTGGTGAAAAGAATATACTCAGGCAAGTAAATGGAATGAGCGCCTTTATTATCATTAAGAAATGGTTCGAACAAGTAGACAAAATCAATGTCTATATTAAAAATGCAGGATCAAATAAACTAGGAGGAACAGCTTCATCCTTCGCAGCATTGCCTTCTTCCTTGGCCTATGGTTCTCCACCATTGTCATTCCATATTCCCATGAAAGAAGCCGAGTGGCTGAGAGCTCGGAGGACGAAGCTTTCAGGTAGTCCGGAGTTGATCATGTAGGTGGGTGGTGGAATGGAGTGGTAGTTTGGTAGAGGGTTTATTTGCGTGTTGGGTTGTTCTTTTTCTGAGTCAGGTATTTTATGGGAGTCTATGAGGTCTTGGATTTCATGCCTGAGGCGGTTGCAGTTGTCGGTGTCATGGCCATGTTGCTGGTGGAAGTGACACTAAAGGTTCACATTTAGGTGTGGCGGTGGGGGGTGTGGAAGTGGTTTGCCTTCTAAGGGTTTTAGGAGTCCTTGTCCCTTCAACTTTTCAACTACCTTCGACAAAGGTCTACCAAGGTTGGAGAATTGCCAGTTCCTGATGGCAGCGACCTCGGCAGTAGCGGGCTTAGTCTCAGAATGCCCCCCAAAAGTCATTCTATTCTGGCCATAAAAGTTTCTATTCTCAGCCTCTTCTTACTCTATATCCATGACAGTTTCCCTCAACTGTCAAAAATCTGCAATCATGGAGGTCATTCTCCTCAACTTGCCATAAATGGAGGGCTTGGTGCCCTTGATGATCATTTTGATTTGGTCCTTCTCAGAGGGCCGAGTCTGCATTTTCAAAAGCTGGCTTCTCCAACAGTCTACATACTCCTTGAAGCTTTCCTCCGACTTCTGCTTAGTGTTCTCCAAATCACGGAGTGACAAATCAATTTCCAAATCTGTAATTTAAGAGCATGCTCAAACAAGTAATTTAGTCAAAACATGCTCAAATCCAATTTACCCTAATTTTACCCTAATCAAATTTCATGCTCAAAATGGCTCAAGATACCATTGTTGGGTTTCTAGATTAGTCCCAAGATCAATTCAAGCATAGAAACATGTGTGAATACTCACAAAAGTATGGCGGAATCATACTTACATTTGGCAGGTACTAGTGCTATTATTACTCACCCCTTTTCAGGATCTATAAATTCAGCTCGTCATTGCTCTCTTGTAGACATTCAGATTTGAGAAAGTAATATTTAAAAAAATGGAAGCAACTTCAAGAAGACGAGTTATTAACATATGTGTGTTTTACAGTACTAATTCTGGTTCTAAACCAGAATTTGCTGAAGCAGCAAAATAATTGGGTAGAGTTATGGTAAAGAGGAATATGCACTTAATATATAGTGGTGACAATCTTGGACTGATGGGGTACGTTTCAATGGCTGTACAGGAATGAGGTAGTCAACTTTTGGGAATAATCCCAAAATCTTTGGCACACAAATCTTATGGGACAATCAAATGGAGAGGAATGCATCGTGCCAGGTATATCCGAACGACTTGTTGAAATGATTAACCGTGGTGATGCTTTTATTGCTTTGTCAGGTGGCTTGGGCACGATGGAGGAAATTTTTACAGTGATATATTGGGCGAACTTGAACATACACCAGAAACTAATTGGACTGTTTAACGTTGATGGAATTTTTGACTTTCTTTTTGTGTTTCTTGAAGATGCCAGGAGAAATGGGTTCCTTTAAAAATCCGGAAAAGATATCCTTTTCACTGCCAGAACATCCAATGATTTAATTGACCAACTCTTAGCCTTTGAACCATAAATTGACCCTATCATTTCCAAGATAAATTGGTCTGATAATGATGGTGGTAAGAAGCGTAGGATAAATCTAGATCTTAACCTGTAGTTTTCTTTTTAAATGTATAATTTCACGCTAACCAGGTATTGTCTTCTAAACTTTTCTTCTTCTTTTTAGACATTGGGGACAATGTCTCAATTAGGTTTGGGGGTGGGGAATAGTTGACAAGTATCTTTTTTTATTTTTCGTTGTTTTTTTTTGCTTAGTTTTTAGTCAAAACAAATTCAAAAAAATAAAAATATAAAATATAAAAATATAAAATATAAAAAAATAAAATAAAATAATAATAATAATAATAATATATTTGATTTTTATGTTTTTAACTTGACTAACCATGTGGAATTACGTTTTGAGATAGCTGTGTAAGGAATTTCCACTCCTGAGACGTATCTCTGACCGGCGTAAACACACACGTATAACGCAAGCGCACGTATCGTTCAAGTAGTATAAAAATATCGATCCCACGAGGACTTAATCCTAATGTTGTTATTAATTATTGAATCTATTTATTTACAAATATCTAATTAAATGGAGAAGAGACTGATTGTTTGATTGGTTGAATGTGGTTTTACAAAATAAATAAATAAAAAGACAAAAGAAAATACTAAGGAAAATAACAAAAGACACAAAGATCTAGGGTCGTGAATCATTCTAATATCATTTAAAAGATGAAGTGATTATTTTATGTTTGTGTAATAAATCAGTTTACTAACCTGGAACACTAAATATGCAAAAGCCTTTGTCGATGGTCAGACGCAAATACCCAGTTTAACCCAATTGAACCATATGTCTAAGTCAACCAAATTATCTGGATTCATTAAGTTTAAGTTCCAATTTTGACTCGTTGACTTGCTGACATGGCTGATGACATGGCGGTTGACTTGGCGACGACGTGGCGACACGTGGCGATGATGACTGTCGGCACCGTAGGATGCTGACACGTGGCACGGCGCATGTTAGCAGATCGGCTGTGATGGTGACACGTGGCACGGCGCATTTTAGCAAAGTCAAACTTTTCTCATATTCTGATTTGTGGACCCGGCGCACGTTAGCACTGTTCGGCGCATTTTAGACGTCGTGACGCGGAAGTCTGGGCGTCGCGACGCGCTTAAGACCAAAATATCCCTGTTGACGCATTTTTGTCCGTTTTTGCCCCAAATTGCCTCCAATGCTTTCCAAACTTTATTTATCTACAAAAATAACACAAAACATATCAAAACGTTCACAAAACTCAAGAAACTAAACAAAATATTAGGTCAAATGAGTGGGAAATAGTTATATAAATACCACTCATCAATCTCAGCCTAATTCGTAACAAGTTAATTTTTATTTATTTCATTTGAATTATTTAAAATTCATGAATTCTCCATAATATTGACTTAAATTTAAACTTCATATGCTCATTTGACAGGTATTATCAACATACATGGTAACATACAAACATGGGTTGTAAGTGAAAGTTTGTAATAGTCAGTGCTATATTTATTTGGAGGAAGCATCTGAAAGCGATGGAATAAAAAAAATTGTGTATATAAATAATTAACCATGATTTTACTTAGTAACCAGACGTCTTTCCTCAGTAACCATACGCTAAATGCAATCGTGATCCCTACGAAAGTGGCTTAGTTAATTTTATTTTCATGTTATTTTATTTTATGTTTTGCTCGAGGACTAGCAAAATTTTAGGTTTTGGGGTGTGATGAGTGGTATTTATATCACTTATTCCCACTCATTTAACCTAATATTTTGTATAGTTTCTTGAGTTTTGTGAACGTTTTGATATGTTTTGTGTAATTTTGTAGATAAAATAAAGTTTGGAAAGCATTGGAGGCAATTTGGGGCAAAAACGGACAAAAATACATCAACATGGATATTTTAGTCTTTTGCGCGTCGCGACGCCCAGACTTCCGCGTCGCGACGTCTAAAATGCGCCGAACAGTGCTAACGTGCGCCGGGTCAACAAATCAGAATCTGAGAAAAGTTTGACTTTGCTAAAATGCGCCGTGACATGTGTCACCATCACAGCCGATCTGCTAACATGCGCCGTCCACGTGTCAGCATCTTACGGTGCCGACAGTCATCATCGCCACATCGTCGCCACGTCAGCGCCACGTCAGCATCAATAATTGAGTATCATATCCTTATCTGACAAAAATCAAACCCAATTACATGCTCTTATGCTCTCGGTAATTTGGGGAATTTTGTCCGATTCGATTTTAATCCAATTAAATTCTACAATCGACATTAAATCATATTCCCGAATGATTTCCAACACATCCAATTGTCAAAAATCAAAAATCCCATGACATATTAGTGCATCACCATTCGGCCAACTCAACAAAATTGGGAAAAATGTTCCAAACATAATTTCAACAAATTGATCCAATCAATCCTCAATTAAAACATATTTAAGCATACTAATTAATCCAATTTCATTATCATGCTCAAAATCAAGTTTGCCCAATTTTAAGCCCTAAACATTTTTCATGCTTTTAACCAAGCTCTTGATACCATTGTTGGAGATTATCTAGGTCACAATGATCATAAATCAAGCATGAACATGTGTGAATACATTCGAGGAAGTTTCAGAATACTTACATCGAGCGGTTGAGCGACGCGGAGGCGAACAAAATTTTCTTTCTGCTCCTCACTGGTTCGGCAGTGAGCTGAAACAACTCACTATTTTGGCCTTCGTTTTGGTCCTTCGTCAAGCTTCAAGCTTCGTCGAACGGTTCCCGGCTCATGCGTAGACTTCCCTATCACCTTCGCAAGTCTCGTAAGTGTGCTAGCACTTGTGATTTTTCCACAAAATCACACTCCAAGCTCCCCACACTGCTCGGCATTTTGAAGAAGACAGTGAGCAGTTTTTGCCCCTTGGGCGTGAGATGAGAGAGATGAGAGGAAGAGAGAATGTTATGGTTGGTTTCCAAATTTGTGTATTATATACACACATTTGAATTTCAAATGAATTTCACTTGAATTTGGCTTTTAAAAGTCAAACCATTAAAGCCCCAACCACTCACATCACTCAATCCATCAAGTTGTCAAGTCACATCACTCAAAGTGACTTATGATTTGACGCTTGATGCGACTAGCGATTTGACGCTTGATTTGACGTGCCGCACTCGAATTCGAAATGCGAATGCGCTCGCAAATAATCTCGGGCTCGGGTTCGCTAATTCCAAATTAATGAATTTTACGTTGCGTCGTAATTAAATGATTACGCCTAGCGAAGTCACTATTCACGTCGCTAAAGAATTAATTCTAAATTAATTCGTTCGCCCGAATTAAAATCTAATTTTAATTCCGCGTCAAAATCTAATTTCGTTTAATATATCAAATATATTAATTAATCAATTAATTCCAAATTAATCGTTATCTCTCTTTTAAATGATATTTTATCCCAGATAAAATATCTCCGTAATTAATCCTAGATTAATTTTCTCTTTCATCTTATTAATCCCAGATTAATTAAAGTGTGAGTCATACGTCATCGGTGAATCTTTGGGAAGTGACCCATGAGATCCCCGGATATGTTGACAGTAAATTCGGTCTTCGGACTATCCGAACACGTAAGTACCTCGTACTACGTTTATACCGAATTACAAGACAAGGTTGGCTTCTAGCAAAGCGCCATGCCTCCCCAATTCTCCGGAAATATCCTTACAGGAATAAAGGATCTGTATCAGGCGTAGTATACGTAGTATTGCGTATTTCTGTCCAGTATCGGATGATCACATGCGAGGCCTGGGGCTGGTACAGTGTCTGCCCCGTATGAAGCATATATCGGATAACGAGCAACTAGTCTCTTTAATATCGGATAATCATGACCAAGTCATATTATCCCGACAGTTGCAACCTTATTTAGAGAACCAGTTCTGTATCCTTGCGCGATCATCAACTCCATATGACTGGAGTGACACTTCCGTCTTGACATCACACCCAACATACTACGATTCTCATATACCCAGCATTGGCATACACAAAACCGGTTAAAGCCCTGGACGACCGCAACCACAGTATATTGATTGTCGCAAGTATTAGCGGTGCAAGTCTCAGGTTAAGACCAAATACACCTACCCTTATTTCGGACTTCCATAGACACATAGTCATACTACCAATGGAATTCCGAGGGGGTCTTATCCAGAGCGAAGCTGTTTCCCGTACCATCGGTGAAACAAAACCTCCTATTACACTTGCATGAGTATCCTATACCCAAATATACGAGAACTATGTTATTGTGCCGTCACAACGCGCACAAGTGTAATACTAGTCTTTTACGCATTCATCGATGTCCAATCTCGATAATGCTCTGACTAGGGATATTTAATGATTTATCCTTCGTGGATTGATACTGTCTCATATCATTCTCAATCCAGGAACAAATCACATGAACCTCCTATCATTTATATATCTTGGTGATCTAATCACAAATGATAAGAGTGCAATCTCCTTTGTCACATAGTTAATTTGTACAACAATACCGTGATCTGTACAAATAGTGACGCTATGGGTCATAATTATCCAACAGATACCTCTCTGAACCTCTGACACTGCACTCCAAATAAGGCAAACTCTGAGTCGAATTTTTTCCAAAAGGTAACGCCAACGTCTCTTGTTTTCAAGAACTCTGAGTATGCGTTTGATCCTCAACTCGACAGCAAAACCATGCTTGACTGTTAAATTCAGGGAACATACCTGTAAAAGAAATGACATTATAAATGAGACCAATAAAAATAAAACGACCATAAAAGGAGCCACATTAACACGAATCAGCCTTATATGAAGGGATCCTCCAAGGCCCAACCGACCCAAATATGGATCATCCCTTGCAAAGAAATAACAAGCCTGCCAGTCACCTCTATCGTATGTGGTCAAGCCAATCACCAAATGCTCTCTAATCTGCCTTAAGAAAATATGTTACCTCTTCTTTTCTTATATATGATCCTTCAAGTATTACGAGTACATAAGGTCTTTGCACCTGAAGGGCACTCCAAGAGTATGAGTCAGACACTCAACTCCTAATAGAATTCTCCCAAGTGTTAGGCATCAGTTGAGAGGATGCGACTTTAAAATGATCCAATAATTCCCAAGCCATCCGAGGAATAGTGAAACAGAGACCATCTCTGAATGGAAGCTTATAGAAACTTATCCACTATGGTATATCCGAGTCGATCCTTTCATAGGAGAAGGCAACCTAAGTTATATTGACTTATGGATCTGGTTGCTGAAACGTATTCACCTCAGAGCACTGTCATTGAGCTGGCACTGAGGATTCTTGTTTAAGATATTGTTGGACAATTATGACCCATAGCATCACTATTTGTACAGATCATGGTGTTGTTGTACAAATTAACTATGTGACAAAGGAAATTGTACTTTTATCATTTGTAATTAGATTACCAAGATGTATAAATGATGAAAGGTCCTTATGATTAGTTCCGGATTAAGATGATATGAGACAGTATCAATCCACGAAGGTTTAATTATTAAATATCCCTAGTCAAAGTATTATCGAGATTGGACATCGATAATGCGTAAAAGACTAGTATTACACTTGTGCGCGTTGTGGGAGCATAACGGCATAGTTCTCATATATTTGGGTATAGGATACTCATGCAAGTGTAATAGGAGGTTGTGTTTACAGATGGTACGGAAACAGCTTCGCTCTGGATAGACCCCTCGGAATTCCATTGGTAGTATGACTATGTGTCTATGGAAGTCCGAATCAGGGTAGGTGTATTTGGTCTTAACCTGAGACTTGCACCGCTAATACTTGCGACAATCAATATACTTTGGTTTTGGTCGTCCAGGGCTTTAACAGGTTATGTGTACGCCTCTTCTGGGTATATTGAGAATCGTAGTGTATTGGGTGTGATGTCAAGATGGAAGTATCACTCCAGTCATAGTGGAGATGATGATCACGTAGGATACAGAACTGGTGCTCTTATGTACTGCAGTCATCGGGATAATATGACTAGGTCATGATTATCCGATTATAGAGACTAGTTACCATAGATCCGATATGTGCTTCGTACGGGGCAGACACAATTCCAGCCCCAGGCCTTGCACGTGACATCCGATGCTGGATCGAAATACGCAATACTACGTATACTACGCCTGATATAGATCACATATTCCTATAAGAATATTTCTGGAGAATTGGGTAGGCACGGTACTTTGCTAGAAGCCAACCATGTCTTGTAAATCGGTAAAAACGTAGTACTAGGTACGTACGTGTTCGGATAGTCCGACAACCGGATTTACTGCCAACATATCCGGGGATCTCATGGGTCGCTTCCCGAAGATTCACCGATGACGTATGACTCGCACTTTATTAAATTCAGGGAACATACCTGTAAAAGAAATGACATTATAAATGAGACCAACAAAAATAAAACGACCATAAAAGGAGCCACATTAACACGAATCAGCCTTATATGAAGGGATCCTCCAAGGCCCAACCGACCCAAATATGGATCACCCCTTGCAAAGAAATTACAAGCCTGCCAGTCACCTCTATCGTATGTGGTCAAGCCAATCACCAAATGCTCTCTAATCTGCCTTAAGAAAATATGTTACCTCTTCTTTTCTTATATATGATCCTTCAAGTATTACGAGTACATAAGGTCTTTGCACCTGAAGGGCACTCCAAGAGTATGAGTCAGACACTCAACTCCTAATAGAATTCTCCCAAGTGTTAGGCATCAGTTGAGAGGATGCGACTTTAAAATGATCCAATACTTCCCAAGCCATCCGAGGAATATTGAAACAGAGACCATCTCTGAATGGAAGCTTGTAGAAACCTATCCACTATGGTATGTCCGAGTCGATCCTTTCATAGGAGAAGGCAACCTAAGTTATATTGACTCATGGATCTGGTTGCTGAAACGTATTCACCTCAGAGCACTGTCATTGAGCTGGCACTGAGGATTCTTGTATAAGATATTGTTGGACAATTATGACCCATAGCATCACTATTTGTACAGATCATGGTGTTGTTGTACAAATTAACTATGTGACAAAGGAAATTGTACTTTTATCATTTGTAATTAGATTACCAAGATGTATAAATGATGAAAGGTCCTTATGATTAGTTCCGGATTGAGATGATATGAGACAGTATCAATCCACGAAGGTTTAATTATTAAATATCCCTAGTCAGAGTATTATCGAGATTGGACATCGATAATGCGTAAAAGACTAGTATTACACTTGTGCGCGTTGTGGGAGCATAACGGCGTAGTTCTCATATATTTGGGTATATGATACTCATGCAAGTGTAATAGGAGGTTGTGTTTACAGATGGTACGGAAACAGCTTCGCTCTGGATAGACCCCTCGGAATTACATTGGTAGTATGACTATGTGTCTATGGAAGTCCGAATCAGGGTAGGTGTATTTGGTCTTAACCTGAGACTTGCACCGCTAATACTTGCGACAATCATTATACTTTGATTTTGGTCGTCCAGGGCTTTAACAGGTTATGTGTACGCCTCTTCTGGGTATATTGAGAATCGTAGTGTATTGGGTGTGATGTCAAGATGGAAGTATCACTCCAGTCATAGTGGAGATGATGATCACGTAGGATACAGAACTGGTGCTCTTATGTACTGCAGTCATCGGGATAATATGACTAGGTCATGATTATCCGATTATAGAGACTAGTTACCAGAGATCCGATATGTGCTTCGTACGGGGCAGACACAATTCCAGCCCCAGACCTTGCACGTGACATCCGATGCTGGATCGAAATACGCAATACTACGTATACTACACCTGATATAGATCACATATTCCTATAAGAATATTTCTAGAGAATTGGGTAGGCACGGTACTTTGCTAGAAGCCAATCATGTCTTGTAAATCGGTAAAAACGTAGTACTAGGTACGTACGTGTTCGGATAGTCCGACAACCGGATTTACTGCCAACATATCTGGGGATCTCATGGGTCGCTTCCCGAAGATTCACCGATGACGTATGACTCGCACTTTATTAATCTGGGATTAATTATAAGAGAGAGAAAATTAATCTGGGATTAATTACAGAGATATTTTATCTGGGATAAAATTTTATTTAAAGAGAGAGAACGATTAATTTGGAATTAATCGATAAAATAATATATTCGATATATTATACGAAATTGGATTTCGACGCGGAATTGAAATTAGATTTTAATTCTGGAAAACGAGTTAATTTAGAATTAATTCGCTAGCAACGTGAATAGTAATTTTGCTAGGCATAATTATTTAATTAAATTTGATTTAATTACGTCGCAACGGAAAATTCGTTAATTCGGAATTAGCGAACCTGAGCCCGGGAGTGTTTGCGAGCCCACTCGCATTTTGAATCGAGTGGGGCCCACTTATCACATCAGTTGTCACATCACTTGTCATATTTAGTTGCTTTTGGTGATGGGTTTTGGTGACAATGATGATAACTTGTTTTACACTCCAATTTGTGTAAGAAATTAAATGACAAATACCAAATATTTGGTATAACATTTTATTTGGTTTTTGAAATCAATTTTTACACACAACACTTTTGACTTTCCTCTCTCATTCTTCTCTTCTCCTCTCACGGCCTTGGGCCATTTTTCTTCCCCAAAATTATTGCAATTACCGAGAATGAAGAGGAAGAAATTAGGGAATTTTGTGGCAAAATTTCCAAGGTGCTAGCACACATCCGGAGTCTTACGAAGGTGATAGGGAAACTCACCCGTGGGCATGGAATGCACACCAAGCTTGGAGCTTGAAGGACCGAAAATATCGAGCCCAAAAGGAAGTAAAAACCGAGAGCTCAAGGAAGGAAAAGCTTGAAGTTTTTGTTGTTCCTCGCATCGCAAAAGCCGATCAATGTAAGTATGATTCCGCCATGCCTCTTTGTTGTATTCGCACATGATTTCCTGCTTGAATTGATCCCGGTACTATAGTAGAACCCCAACAGATATTAGTCTCACGACCACTTGATTCTAGTTGGGACGCCTCCATTTTCATCTCTCTAGAGGTACCAACTTCCACTCCAACCTAACCTCGGACAACCTAAACCTCTCATACTTGCCATAAAGGGGTCTCAATCGACCCACATGTTGGGGATGAACACCCGAATCCTCCTCCCATTGGAACTACTACTTACATCTTCTACTATTCTAAACAAACCTTCAGGGGGAGACCACCCAAGGTCCAGTCGACCAAAATCGCCACTATCAGACTCGAATCCATTTGTGGTCAAAATCCTTTGAAAATAACTTTTCTAAAGACCTACTCCCCTAAAACAGATCGAACTACCATATTCTACAAACACAAATTCAACCTACTAGTCTCTACCTACACATATCAAACAACCCACTTACTCTATGAAGAACAACAAAAATAATGAAAAAAAATAAGGAAATGACAAGGAAATTATCGTAAGAGAGAGCTCTCATCAATACCTCAAGCTTGGAAATTTTAGAATGAAATGAAGAGTGACCCTACACCCATCATATAAAGCCAAATTTGCCATGTGTCACCCTCAGACTTACTCGAATCGCGCGAAAACCCTTATCCAACCATACCAACAATTCACTTCATGTGGTCACATCAAGCAAACCTACAATTGTGTGGCACTAACACTTGAAAAATTCTTCACTCATCCCAATCAATTGGAATCTCCCGGCACCTCATCTAGTCCAGTTGACTAAAGATTGCTCCTAAACCTTCAACTGGTCTAGTCGACTGAAGACCTCTCATGGACCTTCATCTGGTCCAGTCGACTGAAGACATCTTCTGGACCTTCACATGGTCCGGTCGACGGATATTCCCGAAAACCTTTTTTGCTCCTAGAACTTCATCTGGTCCAGTCAACAAGACATTCCCTATAACATTCTTCGGGTTCAAATGGCTCATGGATTTCTGTTAGAGTTGGTGCTCGGCGCGCCAAATTTTATTGTATCTATTGTAAATACAATGTATATTTTATTTTATTATGAATAAAATTAAGTAATTTTCATCAATATAATCTTATATATGGTAAAGGCGTAAATGACCTTAGAATGAATGGTTGTGACATAATTACAAAAGCGCCTCAATTTTTACTGAGAAATGTCACAATACAATTCATTCTTAAAATGTTCTTGGTCAAGGTTTACATAGTTGGTTGGTTAGTAAACACGTGAGACCAGTATGTGTCGTATATTAGAATTATTCTAATGGTTTGTCTCAGTAAACCATGAGTCTTGGGAGACTCATATAGACACGTAGGTATTTATTGGATAAATATTGAAGGACTCATTTTAAGATTCCTGATAGATGGTACACCAACGACAATAGGAATCTTTACGAGTCGAATAGCATATTAGTTCCTTTGACTTGAGATATCACTGTGGATATGTGAGATATCATTCATACTTTGATGACAGTCATGTCAACGATCTCTTAAGATCAGACCTCCGCATGTTCGATAGGTATGGACTGATACTCACGATATCTTGTGATGTTCCTGAGAGGATTTGTCAGTCCCGTGTACGGGATTTAGGTATCCAATTGTGATTCTTTGAAATCCTTGGCCGAGGTATGATTCGGAAAGGAATTCTAAATATTATTAAGAATCATAATTATGTTGCGACACATGAATTGTTCATAGCGGAGATTTGACGTTTAATCTATATCTCCTGAATAATTAGGATTACCTATGACAGAGAGATTACATATATGCGATGACTTCGACTTGAATGGTTCAACTCGATTATTTGTGGTCGTCGTAATTTGTGAGTGGATAAATTACAGATACGGAATGGTTTATGTGACAGATAAACTTGAACCTGGAGATTCCTACAATATAAAGTGTACTCGTTGAGCATTTGGGCAATTAATTATGTATAATTCGGATTATTCATAATTTACACATGCATATTAAATAATGTGTATTTGTATACGATACATAATTTTGATTAAATACACATTATTGACCAATTAGATTTTGACACTTGTTTTATTATTACTATTAATTAATTAATTATTATTAATGATAAAATGGAAGAATATTCTTGGAATATTATTCCATAATATTATTTTGTCTTTTTGTTAATTAGATAAATTAATTAATTAATTAGTTAATTTATTTATTTATTTAGAGAAGAATACTATTGGAATATTCTTGTATAATTGGCAAATTTTGATTTGCTAAACCGTGATATTTGGACACATTGATTTAATTAACAAAAAATCAAAATAATAATTAATTTTGGATAAGATCATTGAGGTGACAAAATCTTGACCAAAAATAATTGTTATTTTGTTAAAAATTTGGCTAATTTTCGAAAATGGGTGGTAAGAAATATATAAATGAAAATTTTTCATTTGGCAAGTTTAAGCCACTTCTCATGTGTTGAGAACCAAAAAGAAAGGGGGATTAGGGTTCTAAATTGATCAATACCAAAGGAGAAGAAATTGAAGGAATAGGAAATTAAATTAAGGTAATATTGAATTTCCAATTTCTATTTTTCTTGTTTTTGTTTCTTGAGCATGGAAATATATATATTGGATATGTATTTTGCATGTCTTAATAATATATATATCTTTGATATGTGTTTGAAGCTAAAACTTGGTGTTGATTAATTATTAACCTTAATAGTTTTCTTTATTAAGCATATGTTGTAGATTAATTAGGGAATTAATCTCAAAATTAAAATTATCATTCTAGAGTGATGTTGCCACTAAAATCAAATATTGCCTAAAAATGTTCTTGAGGCTTTATATTATGGTGATTAAATTTGGTGTAAATTAATTGGATTAATTTTGCAAATAAATTGAATTTAGGCATGAAAATTGATAAAATAAAAATAAAATGGATCAGATCTGATTTTATTATGTATAACAGAATATTTTTCATGTAAAAATATGTTATTTGGATGATTTTGGATGTGTATTGGGTGGTGGATAAATTTCAAAAATTGTTCCGGGGTGAAAACATGAGAAAATGGAGAATTCGCATCGAAACGGGCTCGTCGTGTCACAGCGGTGAAACCAGTAAACTGGACACTGTTCGGGAAGCCCAAGGGCTGACCGAACACTGCCCAAGTGAGCGGTTGGCCCGGCTCGGCAGTTGGTCAACCTGTTTGACCGTTTGTCCGTTACACGAATTATTTGTCGAAAAATATTTTCGTAAAATAATTCATCGTATTTCGAAATATATTATGTTATTAAATGTTAATAAATATATATTTAAACTTATTTAGTGAATTAAAAAATATTTGATAGTAATTAATTTGTTCAGAACTTTTTAAAATGTTTAAAAATCATTTTCGCCTTCTACCGCGCCTTTCTGCTGCGTTTACCTGACCGGTGCAAACACACGCGTATAACGCAAGCGCACGTATCGTTCAAGTAGTATAAAAATATCGATCCCACGAGGACTTAATTCCTACTGTTGTTATTAATTATTGAATATATTTATTTACAGGTATCTAATTATAGGGAGAAGGGAATTGATTGCTTTGGTTGGTTGAATGTGGAATTGCTTAATAAAATAAAATAAACAAAAGAAATACTATGGAAAATAAATAGAAAGACTCAAAAGATCTAGGGTCGTGACTCCACACAATACTGTTAAAAGGATGAATTGATTCTCTTATTTATGTGTACTAATTCAGTTTGCTAACCTGGAACACAAAGATATGCAAAAGCCTTTGTCGATGGTCAGACGCAAATACCCAGTATAACCCAATTGAACCATATTCCTATGTCCAACCAAATTACCTGGATTCATTAAGATTAAGTTCCATTATGGCTACCCACGCCCGACAGGTATATTCCTATCCTGTAAGGAAATCTATTAAAGGGTTATATATCCTCAAGGAAGATCGTGAGCTATTGAATCTAAGGCTGAAACCTAAATCTCTATGTCTAGTTCATTTTAAGTTTACCATATCAATCTTATTGGTGATCAGATAACAAGAAGCATTAAGTTTAAGACTCAATAAACAAACTAAAGAATTACCCATAAAAAGAAAATCAATTATTAAGTGTGGATATTGTGTTTCATCATCACTTCCCTATAATAAAATAAAATTGCTGGGGGTTGGGGATCCACTTTTACTATTTATAATTTAGATATCTCCCTTAATATAATACAGAAATTAAACATGATATTACCGACCAGCCATAAAGGCGGTATTCTTTATTAAGTCAAATTAAGTCCGACCAGCCATAAAGGCGGTAATAGTATTTGAACATAAACCAGCCATATAGGCAGTAATTACCTGTCACCTAAAGACCAACCATATAGGCGGTGCCACATTATGTCAAATAAATAAAACCAGTCATTAAGGCGGTAATCTTTTATATTTTGAATTATAATTTCCATATTATATTTAAGGGAGATTAATCTAAATTAAAATAATAAAAGCTTCACCTTATCCCCAGCAGAAAATTAACTACTAAACATTAAAAAGAAAGGTAAAAGAAGAGAACTACTATTAATGAAAATAAAATACATAAATTAAAAATAATAATTATATATACAAAAATAGATGCTTCCTATAATATTAGAGAGAATTATCCAAGGAAAGCATGAAGAAAAATGAATCTGGCGGCCTCCTTTTATAGGCATATTTTGGTCCAGCGTCGCGACGCTGGAATTGCACTAGCGTCGCGACGCTGGGTGCAGTAATGGGAGTCCACGCGTACGTTGACCACGCGGCTGTCGGCTGCAATAATTGTGACACGTGTCATGCTCTGGTTGGCTGGCGATGCGGTCCAATGAAATCCTGCCACGTGTCAGCTTGTTATTGGGTGGAAATTCGGTCTAATAGAATGGTGACACGTGGCGTGCTCTGATTCATCGATTATTCGGTCCAATAGGAAGAGGACACGTGGCACGCGCTTGGGTTGGTCTAATAGGATGTTGACACGTGGCGGTCGGCGCACGTTAGCAGAACCGTTGTGATGGTGACACGTGCCACGGCGCACGTTAGCAAATTTTGACCAATCAGATTTTGACACGTGTAAAACGGCGCACGTTAGCAGGTCCGGCGCAGGCTGGACGTCGCGACGCGCAAGACTTAAGCGTCGCGACGCGCCAAAGACCAAAATATTCCAGTTGACGCATTTTTGTCCATTTTTGCCCCAAATTGCCTCCAGTGCTTTCCAAACTTTTTATTTATCTGCAAAATAACAACAAAACACATCAAAACGTTCATAAAACTCGAGAAACTATACGAAATATTAGGTCAAATGAGTGGGAAAAAGTGATATAAATACCACTCATCATTACCCCAACACATTCACATAGTCAAGTCGACGAGAAATTCCCAAAGACCTTCATCAGATCCACGCGACTCTTGGACCTTCATCTAGTCCAACCGACTGGCATCGAGTTGGCACGATTGTCGTCTGGACTAATAAACTTTACTCGAGCCAGCTACGGCTCCTTGGACATCCGTCAGATCCAATCGACATTAAGTTGACTTGAAAATATTATCACCCATTCCAGTCGACTCGTCTGGTCCATACCGAATACTCTCCAAGACAACAACCTTGACTTGGAAATTGGGGGACAAACTTTATTGGTGAAATAGGGCTCGACACCATCCTACTGGATCGGCCCAATCGATTGAGCCTAGATCCTCTTAAGTTCCAATCGACTAGACCATGGCTCTCTTATGAAGTCCAATCGTCTGGACTTGTCCACTTGACCATAATCAGGCAAGAACACTTTCAGCCAACTAGAAGTCTATTCGGCTCGATTAGTTCAGACGACTTGGCACACATGCCCAACATTCCAGCCGATCCATTTGGAGCCAAGCATCCAACATACTTGGAACTGCGATATTTCAGTCGACGGGCTAAAGATTTCAGGAAACTGAACCCGTATTATTCACCCGCCTAGTTGACCAGATCCAGTCTATGCACGACGAGTCATATTCCTACCATGACTCAAATCCCTTCTTTTAAGGGATGTCTTCCAAGAAAATAGGTTTACTCGAAATCCTAAAAGGATTACAACTATCATTTTTAAGAGTTCGACTTGGTTTCCTCTATAGGAATCCGAGTCTCCTAGGACTAAGATACTTAAATCTATAAATAAAGGGGTCTCTTAGGTTGCGAACTCAATTCAATCATTCAAGCTTTGACTCACAAATCGAGACTCATAACCATTGCCCTCACTCCGTTCATATACGCTCTCCCTACCGCCTTCACAGCACACACCCTTGAGAAACGAGGTTCTACTCCTGCCTTGCTCTCTTTCAAATTCCACTCACCGTCACTGACTTGAGCATCGAAGTACCTACAACATCCATCACATTGATAGTTTACTCTACACTTTGTTTGTCTTTGTTTTGCAGGATTACTGGTGCCTCATTCTCACCAACGATTGATTGTGGACTGAATGATGGATTCACCGTCTACACCAATAATACTAAACACTTCAACATATAATTAATGGGGGATATGTTATTTCTCAAAATTTTAATTGTGTCCCCTATATCATGCATGTCATATGACAGTACCACACTATAAAGCGAGGATAAAAATAAATATAAGTATGATGATATGTTGAAAGATTAAATACGTCCCATTTGCGTTTGTTCACTACTTTCTTTTCAAACTTTAACAAAATTGTCGCGTTGCCCAATCTGTTGGGGCCTTAAAACATAATTATAAACCTAATTGAATCTTTGGGCCCACTCTCGATGTTGTTTTCTCTCATCTCCATCTCCCTTATTAATTAGAACTTAACATCTTAATGGGGTAAAAAATTGATTTGAAACTAATTTTTATGATTTCTCACATAAGCATTTATTATCAATTTGTATTGAATTGGTCCTTAACTCTTATTGGAATATCGTTTAATTTAGTAGTACCAAGTCAAAAAATTTATACTGTAATGTTTAGAATTGAATCCTAAAACATCAATATTAGGCATTTATTAAGGGTCAAATATGCCACCCACATCATTTGTTTGATGGCAAATATTTTTCCGCATATCGTGAATAAAATTAATTTAAATCTCTTTTGTAAACACATTCTTCTTCTTTCTAATATTTATTTGTAAGTGTGGGGTAGAACTTATATGTATTGGGCGAAGATTTTTGAACTTCAAACTAATTTTAATAAATGCGATTATTTTAACTTTGACTTAAATCTAAACTTCTATCATTCGATTGCACAAGATCAATGGCCAAATTTGTGAAGTATGGATTTAAGTAAGAAATTAAGTTGAAATAGCTCACCCATGTTTAAATATAGATCATGTTCCTAGTAGACTTTAATTATAATATTAATAGATAAATGAGTTTAGAAAAGCTAGACCTATCTACTACAAATTGATAAATTGTGTTCTTATTTGGGAGAGAGAGAAAATAAGTGACCAATAAATTATTATCTTATATTTTATGGAGAAAATCTCATGTCTTACAATCCGATGTGATATAATAAGCCAATAATTTATAAACATGTGACAATAATATAAAAAAATCAAATAAGTTTCTCTTATTAATTAATTTTCTTTCACTTCTTTATCTCTTTTAATTTTCGGGAAAAAAAATTCTCTTTTTACTTTTTTCCATCAGATTTTTTTCAATAACATGGATTTACTTTTAGCCTATAATTATTTGGAGAGAACTCTATGTAAACTACTAATTGTAAAAGTATTAATGGTGAAGTTGGTTATAGAAAGAAATCATAAAAACGAGTGTGAGAGAGAGAGAGATAAAGGGGCAACCATCTGATGGAGTTGGTGCTTGAAGTACCAATCCGAATTGTATATTTTATTATTTATTAATAAAATAATTACATTTTTTCATTTCATACCATATTAATGGTATTGTCATTACACGTATTAAATTGATGTATCGTTATGCTAAGAATGACATCGACCTTAGAATAGTTTTGACACTAGGTATAAACTATTCTTAAAGTAAATATTCATAATCATTGGTTTTGGAATACGGTCGAATTCCTATAACCTAGAAGACTAGCACATGTCGTATATTGGAATTGGAGTTTCAATGGTTTAACGCGATGTACCATGAGTTTTGGAAACTCGTATAGACATGTGGGTATTCGTTGGAGCGAATACTGAATGACTCATTGATGATTCCTAATAGTTGGAAGTACACACCATCGTCAATAGGAATCTCCTCGAGTCGAGTAACATATGTAATCCTTTGACTATAGGATAACATTGATTTGTGTGAGATCCTCCACACTTAGATGCCATGTATGTCAGAAACATTTCATGGTCTTGTCTCTAGATGTTCGTTGGGTGTGGACCGATGCACTCAGTAATCAAATGCGAAGCAAGATAGGATCTGTCGGCCTTTATGTGTACCATAAGAGGTTTAGGTATCCATGTTAGTAAAGTCACGATTCTTAAATCATTGGCCAAAGTCGATCACCTAGGGTGGATCGCATCAGTTATGAAGAATCGTGGACATGTCGACATGAGATGTGCGTCTTGGAAACTTGACGGTATATTCTATGTTTCCTAAGCACAACTCGGATAGCCTACGACGGAGGGATTGTTAAACATATGTGATGACCTCGACTTGTATAGTTCAGAAAGGTCGTTCGTGTTCTTCGCGAATTCGGAGGTGGCCGAATTGCGTACATATTAGCTAGGCTTATATGACGAACGTGTCTGAACTTAGAGAATCTCAATTAGAAATGTCTCATGAACAGTTCTAATCAACCTAAAGGTGGTCAAGTGAATCTAGAATGGTAGTCATAGCTCTAAGCTTTAATCTAGAGTTCCAAACTCTAATTATTTTGACCTAATTACAAGCATGTTGTGTTTATACTTCTAAAGTATCCTAACACAATTGATTAGCCTTATTCAACATTAGCTATGTGATCATGCATCTAATACACAAATAAACATAGTTTTGAAGAAGATCAAACATTACCTAGTAAGCTTGATGCAGGATCCAATTTACTTCTCATTGTTGAAATTGTTGGAGAACCTCCAAGTGTGCAAGCTTGATTTCAAGATCCAATCTTGTTTCCAATGCTTTCAAGCTTCACTTCAAGATTCAATCTTGATTTCTCATAGATGAAATGTTGTAGAGACCTAACAAGCTTCTCTAAACACTTCTCTAATTTAGGCTAATCTCTCAAGAATTTGTTTATACTTGTATTTGAACTTGTAATTAAAACATTCCTAAAGCTTGCTATTTATAGCAAAACTTAGGTAATTTTTAATTAATAAAAGTTGTAATCAACGTTTAAGTGAGCTTAATCTAATTTGTCCAAATATGTATAATTAAGTGTGACTAATCTCCATTTTCTCCCACTTTAATTTAATACAATTAAATCAAGCCAAAGATTAGGAAATGAATTTGTTAAATGTTTGCCACATTGATTTCCCATTAAATAAATCAAGCCAAAACCACCTATTATTACATTCATAATAATAAAGGGGTGGCGCGCTACAGTGCCGCGCTCACTGTAGCGCGTGTGGTACACGCGCGTGGCGCCCTTCGCGCGCGCTGATTTTGTTTTGCTTCGTTCGGGAGCTTCCGGACTCCGATTAAATCCCGATTTTTTCCTATACACTCGTAATGGAATATAGTATTTCATCAAATTATTTAAAATTACACCCCATACTTGATATCCATGGGTTAGACTCATTTCCGCTGCCCGCAGCACCGATCCGTCCCTAGGGTTCCACAACTGCCCCAACACCATCGAGATAAAGGAGAGGGGAAAAAATAAATGTATTATAAAGTAATAATTTATAATTAATTATGTACTTATTGTGTTTCCAAACATGTCCATTAATTATTAATTTTTAGTACTTTATTAAATTTATGATGTGATATTTTAATTGTATGAAAAAATTATTGATTAATTTTAGGCTTTTTCTAAATTCAAAATATTAAATTTAGGCACCCAATAATTTTCTTCCTTAAAATGAATAGTAAATGCGAGCTGCTGCCATTCTCAAGGCAGCAACTTGCTGGCTGCTGCCATTAGAGGCGGGGAAAATGCCATTTTGAGTGGTTAAATTTGAAACTTTGGATTAAAAAAAATTGTATATTAAATTTTATAAGAATTTTACGATAATAAGGGAATATATTAAACTATCATATTAAATAAATAAAATAAATATCTTTAAAATTAATTTTGTATTAAATAAAAAAATCTATTATAAAAAAAACATATTATAATTTTATAAGAACTGTATGATAATAAAAAAAACATATTACATCATCCTATTATAATTAAAAGCACTAATAAATTTTAAAAAATAAATGTATTAAATAAGAACCATATTATAACAAGAAATATATTATATTATCCCGATTAAATTTTAAATAATATCACAACTAATTCGAGTGTGTGTGTGTGTCTGTGTGTGTGATATTTTTAAGTCTCCCTATCGCGCCACATGACGGTTCATTATTAAATTTTATAAATTATAATTAAATTAAGAAACCTATTAAAACGAATACATTAAATAGTAAAATTAAAATAAGAAACCTATTATAAAATAAGAACATAATCTCCTATTAAAATAAGAAACCTATTAATTTAATATATGGCCACCTAACCTCTACAAATATTTTTTAATTATTAAATTATAAAATTAAAATACCTCTAAATTATTTTTATTTTAAAATTATAAAATTAAAATAAGAAACTTATGGCGATATAAAAATAGAATGTCATATTTATTATTAAAATTCTCTATAATTTTTTATTATTAAATTATATAATTAAAATAAGAAATATATTATAATATAAAAATATATATCTGATTAAAATAAGAAACTTTTTTAATTTAATTAATTAATAATAATAATTAAGAAACATATATTATATATATATATATATATATATAATATATTATATATATATATATATATTATATATCTATATATATATAAGTTAAACATTTTAAAACTTTTTTTATCACGGCACGTGACAGCTCACTATTAATTTTCTATTAAATTAATAAATTTATAATAAGAAATCTATTACATTAATAATACATTAATTGTAAAATTAAAATATCTCTAAAATTATTTTTGTTATTAAAATTAAAATAAGAAACCTATTATAAAATAAAAAACATAATCTCTTATCATAATAATGAAACATATTAATTTAATACATGACATATAATCTCAGCAATAATTTTTTTTATTAAATTATAATTATTAAAATAAATAATTATTGCAATATAAAAAAAAATCTCATATTATTATTAAATTATAATATTAAAACATCTCTCTATTTTTTTTGTATTAAATTGTATAATTAAATAACAAACATATTACAATATCAAAATAAAATCTCTGATTAAAATAAGAAACTTATTAATTTAATTAATTATAATAAATAAGAACTTGTTATTAAAAAAAAAACATAATCTCTTATTAAAGTAAGAAATCTATTAATTAATATTTGACACATAATCTCTATAATTAATTTTTTATTATAAAATTAAAATATCTCTAAATTAATTTTTTTATTTTAAATTTATAAATTAAAATAATAAATTTTTAAATAAGAAATTATTACAATATAAAAAAGAATCTCATATTTATTATTAAATTATATTATTAAAATATCTATATAATTGTTTATTATTAAATTGTATAATTAAAATAAGAAACTTATTACAATATCAAAATATAATTTCCGATTAAAATAAGAAACATATTAATTTAATTAATCAATTAATTAATAATAAATAAGAAACCTATTATAAAATAAACGCATAATCTCTTATTAAAATAAAAAACCTATTAATTTAATATTTGACACATAATCTCTACAATTAATTTTTTATTATTAAATTATAAAATTAAAATATCTCTAAAATTAATTTTTTATTTTAAAATTATAAAATGAAAATAATAATTATTAAAATAAGATATTTATTACAATATAAAAATAGAATCTCTTATTTATTATTAAATTATAAAATTACAATGTCTCTATAATTTTTTATTATTAAATTATAAAATTAAAATAATAAAACTATTACAATATAAAAACATAATTCTCTATTAAAATAAGAAACATATTAATTTAATTTATTAATAACGTAATTTATTGTTATTAAATTATAAAAATAAGTCACATTAAATTTTTTTTTAAAAAAACATATACGGTACCTAATATCTATAATTAATTTTTTTATTACCTATTACAAT
This sequence comes from Zanthoxylum bungeanum, assembly GCA_019454045.1. Classification (NCBI taxonomy): domain Eukaryota; kingdom Viridiplantae; phylum Streptophyta; class Magnoliopsida; order Sapindales; family Rutaceae; genus Zanthoxylum; species Zanthoxylum bungeanum. The sequence continues at coordinate 70,795 of SKCR01036300.1, read as the reverse complement.
AAAAATATATATATTGTAATCTCCTCTAAAATTATAAATCATACATGACATCTAATCTCTATAATTAATTTCTTATTATTAACTTATAAAATTATATAAAAAAAAAAAATATTACAATATTAAAACACAATCTTCTATTAAAATAAGAGATAAATAACAACCAACCATAAAATTAGCTATTCTTTTTTTTTGGTTTATTGTTATTGGTAATATTACTCTAAATTATTTATATACATTTTTTCATGAATTTTTTTTTTATTTATTGCGCTTCATGATACAGGCTCTGATTATTTGCTATTGCACAATAACAGTCAAGACTCCAAGTTCGATAAGAAAATTTAAGTTTAAATTGAATAAATTACATTAAATTTCATTGAAATTCATCAGAAAGAAAATTAAATAATTTTAAAGTTATTTTTAATTAGGATTATGACAAAAGAGAAACTCTAATGTGAATTAGAAACAATATTTGAGAATTGATAGACATATAAATGAGACATAAATATTAAATGTAAGTAAATTGATGGTATCATTTAGATTATAAAACCAACTAGATATAGATCATTTACAATCTTAATACTAAAAATAGTATTAAGATTTTTGTTATGATATGAAATTATAGTAAAAATGTGTGTTTAACCTGTACAAAGTGTAGATTTTCTCAAATTAGTTCGGTTACGATTCTAATTTTATGAAATCATAGAACCGGATGATTCGATTATAGTGACCGGGTCTACTCAAAACCCGCGGTTCAATCAAATTGGTCGCCGAAGTCGGTAGAGCGAGTCGGCTCACGTCTTTGTCGAATTCTACGTCATCGCAGCTCCATTCAGACACGTGTCCTTATTGTTATGTACCAGCTGTCTTTCTTATTTGCCAGGAAACGAAGTCCTTTCCCGTTTCGTAACTGCCACTGTTTTTTGTGTTAATTACTGAAACAACCTTGCTCACGTGTATTTCGGAATCTGTGGTTGCTTTGGGTTTGGGGCATTTCGCCGTTCCTGGGACCCATTTGAATTTGATTCGTGTTACTCGATCAACCGCAAGCGTCAACTTTTTGGAAAATTGCGAACCCTTGTGATGTTCCTTTTCCTAACGTGAGTTACTAAATTTATTGGTTCCCTTTTTAAAATTAATTAAATAAAGTTCTTAATACTTTAAAGCAAATCTGTCTTTGTCTAATGTCTTCATGACACTTGAACCGAAAATAGGCTCTCCTTTGTCTTTTGTATCTATAATTCAAAACATTTACATTGAATCTTTTAACATTTTTCTTTTATTTTTAATTTTACATTACAATACTAATTTTTTTTTTAAGGAACCTTTGGAGTTTGGATCCATTTTGATCAGCATAGCACAAACAAATCACACGTAAAGGTAGTCCCTGCTGTGTTATCACCCTCCTTTAGCCAACAATGGAGTTGTGAGTTTTCCCTTTCATTGGATAAATATTTTTTTTATTAACCTACTGACAGATTATATAATAGTGATATCATATTATTTATGTAACAAATTAATAATATATTACTAAACATGTTAAAATATTAAAAAATATTATATAATATATTTAATTCAATTACATATTATATTTTATTAATTTATATTATCACATTATCTATATCTTTATTGTATCAAAAAATTACTTAACTCATTAGAAAAATAGTTCTGATATGATGACCCATTTCGATTTTATAATCTTTTGCATGAATCATAAATTGTTCAACTCTGTTGTACAAACCAAAGACCAAATTTCGTCTTTCATTTTCTTCTTTAGAGGGAGTTACAACCAAGGCACAGCAAAGATCCAAATGTCGACAATCGTCTACAAAAAAAAGGTTAATTTGGTAATTGAAGAAAGAAGAGAAAACTGAAAGAGTTGGGCTTTTTGTAATTCCAAGGAAAAGGAAGGGCAAAGAAGGTAAGGTCGTGGATAAATATCTCACCAGTAGCTTCGCACCCACGTCAGATAACCAGTCTTCACTGTTCACAAACGAGGTTATGGTGGGGTCTACCACTGCATTTCTACGCGCCTCAAGTGCGTGAAACCACACCACTAATTATTTCACCCCATCATTTATGATTTATTAACCAAAATTTTTATTTTTTGATTACTAACCTAATATGAGAGAATCATTCTAGATCAGATCTCACTCAATAAATATGTCACCTTAATATTTTTTGCAATAAATTTGAATAATCCCCCCACTAAAAATAAATTTCAAATATCCTAAAATATTCACAATAAAAAATTAAATCAAATTCTTTATAGTATAATTGAATTCATTCTATTTTAATTACCTTTTTCTTTCACTTCAAAAAGAAATAAGCACACTACTATATTTAGAATATTCTACATACTTTTTGTTAATTACATAAATTTCATTGATAAAATTGTTATGGAGTTAAGAATATTTAAATTTACAAGTTACATGTAAATGTATAGGCTTTAGTGTTTCACACGTCCATTAAATTTCAAATCAATTAGTATTTTTATTAAAAAAAAAAAAGGAAGCAATGTGAGCACACGTACAACTAATGAGCGTGATTCTTCACATACTGGTTACCGACGTACAACGCTTTATTTTTCCCTATAAAATCATCCCACTGCTTCTAGATCAAAACTCGTCAAACTCCTCCCCCTGAAAATCACGAAACCCTAGTTCTTCTTCTCTGTTCTTTGAAAACGCTGTCGTTTAGCTCTTTTTTTCCCTTCTTTTCCTTTCTAAAATTTTCATTTCTATAATCCTTGATTTTATTCATTTAATCGAAAAGATGACTGTAGCAGTTCTAAACCCCCAAGATTGTTTACAAGATAACAGATTCAATAGATTCCCAAATCAAACCCTAATTTCTTCTCCTCAAAGGAAATTCCCCAAACATGCTAATAACCCTAACCGTACGCAATCGAACCGCAGGAAACGAAGCCCACCGCCACCACGGCCTCAATCACACGCCGCCTTGGGGGGGCCACCTCCAAATCCACGGCCAAAACCAATCTCGTGATGGGTCAAGTCAAGATTCTAAAACGCGGCGAGGAACTCGCTTCGACCGCGCCGTTTCAGGCACCAGAGAAAGAAGCCGTAGAGAAAAAAACTCGGAGTCAAGATCCAGATCTATGTTCCACAGAGAGATTGGGTCCGGATCCTGAGTCGGTTCCAACTCATATCCGGCTCACTGATTCAAAGAACCGAGTCGCAGTCGCCCCGTTCTATGCCGGTACGGCTTTTATCACATCGCCGCCACCGAGCTCGCTTCCCCTTCCGGCCTTCTTCAAGAAGAAAACTGGCACAGCAAAGACCGACGACGCAACGACTGATTTGAGAAGGATTCTGAAGCTCGACTTGTTGTGAAGTGAAAGTTGAAAGTTGTGTGGGCTTGATTGATTTTAGTTTTGGGTTATTCTAATTACCGATCTTATCCCTTATTTTTTCAAGGGGATGATACAGATCGAATTGACTGGCTCAAACTTTGGGCACTTTCAAGTGGTTTTAGCATTAAAATAGCTGCAATTTCAATATTAGTATTAATTTAGATATTATTGATGTATAATTAGGTTTACCTGTGGGATACTAATAGTTGGCTTGGGTTTTTTTTTTTTTTTTTTAATTTTATGTTTATTTTATTTATTATGTCAAATGATGAAAGTATTAGGTGTCTGTAATTGTGTATTGTCTTACGTGTCCCCAGGGCGTGCCTTGGTCGTACCTTTCTTATAAAAATATGATATGAGATAATCAGTGTTTTATCAATTTAAGTGATGGTTTGGTGATAGAATTTCTTATATTAAAAAATATATATCGTGGTAGGACGATGAATAGTTTGTATCTCCCTCTGATAATAATGTATTATTACTTGCTTTGCTCTACTTAAAGTTTTTTAGTGTTATGTCATTGGTGCTTTTAAATTTGACGTTTCTGTTGATGATTGTTGGTTACTGTGGAAATGGTTTATTTATGATTGACGTGAATTTGTGATGTATCAGTTGGTGGGGGGTATGATTGAAAATCAACGAGAAGGTCATAAATTTGATGCTTCTGTTGTCAAACATTGAATCTAAGATCTTGTATTTAAGGGTTGAATATGTTGTTCGCTAAAATGAGCTGTGTTTTAACGTAGTTGTGTCCTTTGACCACCTTTTTATTTGAATTCAGTTGAATCGAAGGCCAAAAAAATGAAGTTTTGGTGGTGATTTGAGGGGAAACTTTTTACACATCCTTTCTCATGCTACATACCTACCCATTATTAGATATTGATTTTCTTGCAGGGTGGCCTTGAGGGGTGGGCTTGGGAGCAGGAGATGCTAGTCTGTCTCCAAAGGAAGTAATTTATAATTGGAGATCAAAGCTCTGGCGATGCTCTTGCCTTTTCTTTCCGCTTGTTCCCCTTACCCAGTGTGGGATTATGGGGTTAATTTTCAGTTAGAAGGTGATGCTATTATTGAAAGAAAGCTTGATCCCGCTGTTTGATTTTGCCTGTTGCAGAATCATGGTATGGTAGGTACTATTCAAAGCATGTACCTAGTGCTTAACATGATAGCCGATAACCCGATTAGTGAAGATTTAACTGATCGAACTGAGGTCCAAGGTTATGTTTCAATTGATGGAATGGATGGTTTATAATAATTTGTTTGGTAACATGATTGATGATAACCCAATTAGTGAAAGTTTTAACTAACCGAAAAGTATAAAGCGCTATGTTTGGATTGTTGATAGAACAAAGAGTCATCGAATCTGCGCCTAATTTATTATAACATGTATATATAATGATTTTTTTTTTTTTTCTTGTCACGAAATGTGCAAATTTTGTTTCCAGGGGTGCATTTAACAAATGTTTATCCTAATACTGTTGTTCTCTATTTGAAAATGGTTTTTAACTTTTAAGACCAGCTGGTATGGTATGGTATGGTAATTACTCTTCCCGTTATAGTGAATTTAATATATGAGACAATATTGCAAACTTCTCTTCCCCTTATATTGACCTCTCATGTTTCATACAACTGATTAATATATACCGTTTTAATTTTTGCGTTAATTTTACATCATTAATTATTGATTATGAAATAATTTTGTAATGTTACGTCATTAACCAATTAATTTTGAGATAATTGGTTCTGTTATATGTTCCGCTGGTAGGGGTAGAGTACAATATTGTTACAAAATAATAACCAAAACATGAACCTGAACACAATAATGATAAAAATCAAAGAAATTGGTATTCATATTATTCTTTTCATTGTTTATTATTCTTTCATTGAAATAATAAAATATTTATCTTCATTATTTTATAGACATGTCGAATCTTGCAAAACTTGAATTTGTGGCTGTTGATATCGTGGGTGATAATTATCTATCTTAGGTCTTGGATGCTGAAATCATTCTTGATGCCATGAATTTTGGAAATACTATAAAGGAATGCAATGAAACATCTATCCAATATCGTGTTAAGACGATTATTTTTTTCGCCATCATCTTCATGAATAATTTAAATGCGAGTACTTGACGATAAAATATCCTTTTATCCTTTGGAATTATCTAAATGAAAGATTCAATCATCAAAAGACGGTCATACTCCCAAAAGTTCGTTATGACTGGATGCACTTACAATTACATGATTTTAAATTAGTAAGTTAGTAAATTTATGCATTATTCAAAAATTGTTTCTCAATTACAACTGTATGGAGAAAAAAATAACTGATGCATATATGTTGGAAAAGATATTATTACCAGTCCTAAATTTATTCACAAACATATTGAAATAAATCTAAGTATTTTACAACACAATTAATTACATACCTTACTTTTTATAGTGATATTCTTAATCAAACTTAATTGATTGTTGATCTCAATAAGCAAATGCTCATATTTATAGGAAGGGAAGTCAAATTATTATACCATCACATGCATAGTTTCATATTCACTCACAAGCATAGCCTCTTATACAATCACATGCATTTGGAAGCAAGCATTGATTACTATGTAATCATATGCATTTGGATGTTTTGATTACTATTTAATTACATGTATTTGGAAGCTTAATGACTTTCGCAAACCCCTCCAAAAATATTATCATCATGAGTGTATCACTTGTTCCCCATGAACATTTTCTAAATATTATTCTCTACCATTTCTAACAACCATAAAAAAAAAAAAAAACTCCAAAAGCCATCAATGCAAGAAGATTCTTTACCTAATGAGGTCTGATAGCTAATCCAGCCCTACCACAAATAACATCTGAAATCCGAACCTAAATATACAAATGCTATTGCAAAAATATTCAAACCAGAGAAAGCAAACGTATAGTTATCAAGAGCAATGGGGAAAAAAAAGCATTCACCAAATGTTTTTTTGGAGTTGATGCTGAAGTTGGAGGAAAAACAAACCAAGAACCTGCTGTCCCAGAAAATGTTGGTTCGATATTTGTTCATCACATATTATTGAAGCAAAATGTGGAGATTCAAGAGTAGTTCTAAAAAGAGCATATGACATTGTCTGCGAATCATAAAGTAAATTGTGGTTTTAATTTTTTAGTAGCTCTTAAAATCAACTGTAAGAAGAAACTGACTTTTATTTTGTTCACCACCAAATCGAAAAGATGAATATTCCAGAATTAAATGGACATCTTGTATTTGGTGTTCTTGCAATGTCAATGTCAATTGGTATGTATTCCTTCATCATGGTTGTACAGCTTTCTAGCAGAGGCAGTCTACTCGCCCAACTGATTCCCTCATTAATATTTTTTTATCATTTGTTATTTACAATTGTACTTGATGGATAAATCTTTATATATGATGTTTAAATTGATAATGTTAAATAACAATTTAAAAAAAAAAGAATATTATTTGTTAACGGCTGATTTTCGTTCCAGTGGTAATTCGAGAAAAACCACTCATCGAACAAATCTCACTCAACTGTGAATTTGTTTAGTTTGGGGACCAAATGCAAACTTAGCAAAAGATGGAAAACACATAGACAAAACATATGATTTAACGTGGTTTGGCGAAATGGATACAACCTACGTCCACTGACACAAATAAATTGATGTTTTTATTACCACCCCAGGTCGGACCGATATGCCTTATCCCTTTCTTACACTAAGCTTTTTAGACCTTTTGAAAGTTATGGAAAATAAGAAATACTAATCCCGAGATCCCAGTGAACTGAGTCTTCTTTCCCTTTAAAAAGTGCCAATGGATTTATTGTAACTCCCACCTGTGACGTCGGACACGTTTCACTGTCATTATTACCCACTATTCGTACAATATTTCTCATTACTCGGACGTTACTGCTAATCACTCATACGTTATTGTTGGACAATTATGACCCATAACATCACTATTTGTAAAAGACATTGTGGCTTTTGTACAAATTAACTATGTGACAAAAGAAATTGTTATTTTATCATTTTGTAATTAAATTACTTAAATATATATAAATGATAAAAGTTCTTATGATTAGTTCCGGATTAATAAGATATAAGACAATATCAATCCACGTAAGGTTTAATCATTAAATATCCATAGTCGTAGTATTATCGAGACTAGACATCGATAATGCAGAATAGACTAGTATTGCACTTGTGCGCGTTATGGAAGCGTAACGACATAGTTCTCATATATTTGGGTATTGGATACTCATGCAAGTGTAATAGGAGGTTCTGTTTTCTGATGCTACGGAAACAGCTTCGCTCTGGATAGACCCCTCGGAATCTCATTGGTAGTATGACTATGTGTCTATGGGAATCTGAATCAGGGTAGGTGTATTTGGTCTTAACCTGAGACTTGCATCGCTAATACTTGCAACAATCAATACGCTTTGGTTTTGGTCGTCCGGGGATTTAACAGGTTCTGTGTACGCCTCTTCTGGGTTTATTGAGAATCGTAGTGTATTGGGTGTATGGATGTCAATTTTACCCGATTACCCGCAAACCCGCAAAAACCCACCCGCAATGGGTAGGGTTTGGTAAATATATTAGTGGGTACGGTGCGGGTTTGATATTTTAAAATAGAACCCGTTGCGGATGCGGTGCAGGTTTGGTATTTTAGTAAAATATGCGGGTACCCGCATCGGGTACCCACATACCCGCAAAAATCAATTTTTTAATTAACCATCGTGACTCACGTAATTGTATCCATAATCATTTTAATAATAAAAAATAAATAAATGGGATGATAGAAACTAGAAAGAAGCAATCACAACTCACAAGTGAATTAAATGTTATGGGCTTATGGCCCGTGAGTCACTGCCTAAACGCTTATTTAAATTTTAGCTCCTTCACTGCCTATCCTTTGTGTTTCATTCATGTGACTTCTATTTTACAGACTGTGATATCTAAATTGTGCTCATTATTAAAGAAACGCAAAACTCACGAAGACTTGTAATAAGTCCAAAACAACTTAAAAGAAAAATACATAAAATATCATTCTGATAAGAGGTTTAATATGATCAAATGGCAGTAAGCTATGTACATTTTCACACCTGAGACTGGTAGTTCCAGATGCAAACAGTTCTTGAATACAAACTCGTTAGAATCTTGAGATGACCAAACTCGCAAAAAATCCGTTGGGTACCAATGCGGGTTTGGTAATTTGTTCACATATGCAGGTGCAGGTTTGGTAATGACAACCTCGCACCAAACCCTACATGCTGCCATCCCTAATTGGGTGTGATGTCAAAATGGAAGTATCACTTCAGTCATATGGAGATTATGATCACGCAGAGATACAAAACTGGTACTCTAATATGTTGCAACTATCGGGATAATATGACAATGTCATGATTATCCGATTAAAGAGACTAGTTACTAGTGATCCGATATATGCTTCGTACGGGGCAGACATAATTTCAGCCTCAGGCCTAGCATGTGACATCCAATATTGGATCGTAATACGCAATACTTAGTATACTACGCTTGATAAAGATTAAGTATTCCTTAAAAGAATATTTCTGGAGAATTGGGTAGGAACGATGTTTTGCTAGAAGCCAACCATGTCTTGTAAATCGGTAAGAACATGGTACGGGGTACGCACTTATTCGGATAGTCCGACGACCGAATTTACTGCCAACATATCCAGGAATCTCATGGGTCGCTTCCTAAAGATTCACCTATGACATTTGACTCGAACAGAATTAATCTGGGATTAATTATGAGAGAGAGAATATTAATCTGGGATTAATTACAACAAGAATTTATCTGGGATAAAATTCAAATAGAAGAGAGAGAACGATTAATTTGGAATTAATCGATTAAATAATATATTTGATATATTAATTGAAATTAGATTTCAATGGGGAATTAAAATTGGATTTTAATTCGGACAGACGAATTAATTTAGAATTAATTCGTAAGCGACTTTAATATTTAATTATGTCGCAACGGAAAATTCGTTAATTCGGAATTAAACGAACACGGGCCCGAGCGAAGTTGCGTGTTGGATTGTTCGACTTAAATTCGGAATTTACAAGTGGTGTGACCCACTTGACTTACATCACACATTTGACTAGTGATGGAAGTGGTTAAGGTTGAGTGTAAGCATTAGATTGCTTGTTTTTCACTCAATTAAAATCCAACACACTTTGTCATTTGGAATGACATATACCAACTTGATTTTGGTAAATGATAATTTGGTTTTTTGAAAATCAAATACATAACACAAAAGAAAATCTCTCTCCCTTTTCCAAGCCTAATGCCGTGAGCTTCTTTTCTCTACTTAGAATTTTTGTTGCAAATCTTCTTCAAGCTAGCACTATCAAGGAGTCATACAAGGTGATAGGGAAACCAATCCTAGAGTTTGGAACACAAAGAAAAGTTTAGAGCTCTTCACCAAAATCAAAAAGTTTTGAACTTCATACTTCCATCAAATCCGCTCAATGTAAGTTTTTCCGCAACTTCTTTGAGTATTCACACACATATCATGATTAGAGATCATTGGCATGTTCTAGGAACACTAACAGTTATTGCTCATTACTCGTACGTTACACTCATCCAATGGTCTGGCGGCTCTAGGTTTCATATAGGTCCATACATGTGCATAAGATTCAGCAGCCCCGACCTAGGTAGGTCGACATACTGATGTGATCAGTGTTGGATCCTCTTCCTCTCTTATTAACCAGGTCAGGTTGAAAGGTTATATGACTTCGTCGGGTCGGGGGTTGCCTTCTTGCACCTCGGGCTCAGATCCCTCTGTCCGACTTCCCATCCTTGCAATGACTTTGACCAATTCGGATAATGAAATTTTGTTCCTAACAGTTCTCGAACCATTACCCGACTCCTCGACCCGTCCCAAACAATTCGGGACGGGTTGGGAGTCGAGTACCCAATCGAGAGTTGGGTACCCATTCGAGAAGTGAGAACCTGAATGGGTACCCAATTCCTGAATAGGTACCCCATTCAAAATTACCATTTTTTGCAGGGAATGGATACCCAATTCCTGATGGGTATCTATTGTAATACTTAACAAAAGCAAACATTGAGGTATTATATTGTCCGGTTCTGGAATTCTCGTACCTAACCCGAGAATTCTCGTATCCGACAGTACCCGATCAGGTACATTCAATTACTCAATCAGTCCCAAAATATGTACCCATACTTGTCCCGTCTCAAAAATTTCGAGACGGATTCGGAAATTCCCAACGGGTACGAGAAGTTTGTCCACCCTACTTTTATGAAATGCTATAATAGAAAGATTTATATATATTTTTTTTTTGGTAGCATTTACTAATAATTATGTTACAATTATTTTTAATAAATTTCATACATGTTATAGCATTGCTAAAATGTTATAAGCAATTATAATGATGTGTGATATCATTTTTTGAATTGTACCATATGTCCTTTTTGTTACAGTGTAGGAACACTTACTGTGATTTAAAAAAAAAAAAAAAAAAAAAAAAGGCCGGAAAATTAAGTTAATTTTCTTGTAAAAATTGATTAAAAAAATACATAATCTGGGAAAATTTATAGGTGGACACCAATTTAGGTGCCCGAATGTCTGAACAACCTGATACATAATGATTTCACTCCTATTTTTTTTTATTAATATTTTCAAATAAAAACAAATTCGATTAGATTAAAATTAGATGTATTAATGTTTGTATCATTTTTGACTTTGCAAGGATATTTTATAACTCTTCTTCTGGGTTTGTTGTGTTTGCCAATTAGAGAGAGAAATATAATTGTGTTTGTCAAGTGAAAGAGATAAATTTTGGGTATAGGTGAAGATAATGGTATTTTAGCCCAACAGATGTTTCTTTGGTCAATAAAAATATAATTTTAAAAAGTGGATTGTTTTTTATTTTAACTAAAATTAATGGGTTATTATTGTAAATCTTTCTATACTAATGCACCATTTATTGTATTGAAGGGCACCTCCCCCCTTCCGTTAAGTTTCTAATATCAATAAGCTTACCGTATATTTATTACTAATAATAACATACGGTGATAATATTTATATTCCGCTAATAATATTCAAAAGTCCAATTGCCCAACCTTACAGAATGACGTGGCATACTTTCATTGGATTAAAGTAATGAAACTGTACGACTAGAACCGTACCTGAATTGGGTCAAGCAATTGCCATATTTTAAAAAAACAGGAAAATTTATAAAATTGACTTATTTGATTTGATCAAATACAAAATTAATCACACTTTCATAAAACATTTTTAACAACTAAAAATATATTAATAGATAAAATTACCCCTAACTTAACCCAAAAAAAAAAAAAAACAAACAATGCGCCTATTGCCTTGACGGGCGCCCATTTCTCTCTTCTTCTTTTTTTTTTTTCCTTTTTTTTTTAATTTTTTTATTATATATAATTTATTTAATATAGTATTATTAATATCAATTTCATTTATTTTTTTTATTATATGTAATTTTTTTAATCTAGTATTATTAATTTTAATTTCATTTAATACAATTTTATAAAAAATCATCATAAATTTTTTATTATTATATCACATATGTACAAATAATTAAATATTTTAAAAAATAATTTTTTTCTTCCCGACATTCATTTAATCAAATATAATGTATTTTATTTTCTCACAACACTTGGGCGCTCACGCAGGTGCTCGCTGAAACTGAGGCCCTTGGGCGCCCGCTTAAGCTTCTGAGCGCCCGCGTGAGAGCTCGCTGAAGCTAAGGCGGGCGCCCGATAACTAAGACCCTCGTGTTATTTTTAGGGCAATTTTGTCCGATAAAATTGTCTTTGGTCAATAAAAATATTTTTTCAAAATTGAGTTAATTTTGATAATGAAAAAAGTTAATAGGTCAATTTTATGCTTGGCAAAAAAGCTCGGGCACGGTCCGGCGCGAGTTTTAGAATTAAAGGCCTGACTCGAGACAGAGCTGGGCGGGCCCGGGCTTTAAAATATTATATATATATATTAAAAAATCGGGCCGGACTTTTCCTGGACCTAAATTTGACTTCCCGAATTCAGATCGGGCTTATCAGAGCCCAAACCCGGCCCGACCCATTACTATGCATAGTCAATTTTGTAAATTTCCAAAAAACAAAAACAAAAACAAAAACAAAAAAAAATACAAAACTGACCCTCTAACTTTCATGTTTTGTCAATTCAGTCATCTAACTTTCAATTTTTATTAATCCAACACTTCTTTACAAATTTACCGTTATTATTGCCAAAACGATGCCGTTTTCATTTTTTTTTTCGGAATTAAAAACCAAAAAAAAAAGAAAAGAAGGGGAACGATCTTCTCTCCTTCTCAGAGAAGGGGTGTTCTCCTTCTCAGAGAATGAGAACTCCCATTCTCTGAGAAGGGGATAAGATCGTTCCCCTTCTCTCTTTTTTTTTTTTTTTTTTTTTAGAATTTTGTTTTTAATTTCGAAAAAAAAATGAAAACGGCGTCGTTTTGGCAACAATAACGGCGAATTTGTAACAGAGTTTTGAATTGATAAAAATTGAAAGTTAGAGGACTGAATTGATAAAACTGAAAGTTACATGACTGAATTGATAAAATATGAAAGTTAGAGAGTCGGGTTTGTATTTTTACAAAAAAAAAAAAATCTGGAACGGTGAAATCAGCCCTAGAAGCTAAGTCCATATTAATAAAACTTCTCAGCGACACATGTCATGGACCCCACACTTCTACTCACAAATATAGAAAGAAAAACTCTTTTAAGAAAAAATTAAAAATAAATAAGTTTGCGAAATTACGGAAATGGCCTAGAATTAGGGAAAAATTTACAGATAGTTTAAATTAAATCTCCTAAACAAGATGGGGTTATAATACACTTTCCACTGTGGTAACTGGTAAGCCGACCACTGTTTAGGAGAATTAACCTGAACTATTTGTAATTCTGTTTGAGACATATTTTAAAGATCAAATACAACATAAGATTAGTAAGAGAAAAAATGTTCACATAGCTTTTTTAATTTTAGTAGGGTGTTAGTATTTAAGAGAATTCGAACAAATATTTAGAAATTTTACTTTTGTATTTTTTTATAAAAATAGTGTTCGGGTCAGTTTATGCGCACATCAATTAATCATCGGGACAAATAGGCTCTTGGCTCGACATTTTTTATTCTGTTCTATTAGAATCATTACCTTTTGATAGGTGGTAATGTAACTAGACAAGTAAACATGATGGAGCTCGAGTAAAAATATTTATTCATTTCTCAGGGGCAAGGTTCTAAGGTTAATACCAATCAATAAGTTGGAGTAAAATTCATTTTTGATATAAAAATCGAAAGGATCTAAAAGTATAGGGAAATTTTATTGGAATTAGGGAATTTCTTTATACCAAAAGTTTATCCCGTAACCGATTCTTTGATATAAAAAAATAAAAAAGGAGTGTGTTGTTACCATTTTTTCAAAATTTAAAACTAAAAAATATTAAAGATTGTCAAAGTAATGTCTAAACTCAATAATTCAAAACAAAGAGAAAGGATCATCCAATAAAGAAATATAATTTTCAATTATCTCAACTCTCAACAATTCAATCAGAACTACAGTAGAGAATAATAAATCACATAAGTCTAAAATACTCAACCAGTGACGTAACCCTGATGATTAAAACTTTTCATATAATGTTTTAAAAAGCTAATATATAATGTATAATAAGTTAAAGTGTTTAGATTTCGAGAGTTTTGTTATATTTTACAAACTATCTACTTTTATTTTTGAATTACCCAATGTATTGTTAGAACTTAGAACTAAATATCAAATATTTGACTTATTTTAAATTTTCAACATCACATGATAAATAAAGACCACTACAAAAAAAACTGTACTATCAATTAATAAATATAAAATGTGTGAAATTATATCAAATAAAATTATAATTTATTTTACCATTATATCTACAACATGACATCGAAGTTGGAAGAAGAAAACAAAACTAGAATCTACTAAAAAACACAAAAAATTAAACAAAAAATAAATATATTTAAAAAATAAAAAACCAAACCTCTCATATAAAATTTATATAATAAATAAATATATAAACAACACAACTCCCATCTGAGTCGCCTTCTTTCGCTCATTAACTCTCTCTCTCAATTCTTCTTCGGCCCCCAACTCTCTCTTCTTTTCATCTCTCTATACACAGTTTCATAATATCTAAATATTGACTCTGATGATGGCGGCGATGCCGAAGGACGAGTGGGTGCGGGCGGCGATGACGGACGACAGTTTTGTGGTGGAGCTGTTGGTGAGGTTGAAAAAGCAGACGCGCTACGTGTCTAAATCGGCGGCGGCGCTGAGATGGGGGATACGTCAGCCGAGGTCGAGGTCTACGAGATGCGACGCCGTTTCGATGACAAAAATAGATGCAGATTCATCCAATAACAGTCTGAGAGCTAGTCCTACCACTCCGCTTTCTTGGAGCTGCGGTGGATGCTCCGCCTCTCCATCCGCCACTGCCGACGACGAAACCAGCCTCCACCATGCCTCCGCCGTCGGATCCAAGGTCCCTCTCTCTCTCTCTCTCTCTTCTTTTTTCTGGCGACCTGATCTACTTGAGTGTCACGTTGTGACCTGGCATAGCGCTTGTTTGTTTGACGGAAATGACCTTTGCAGCTTTGTTAATTTACTCTTTGTTTTGTGTTTCACGAAATCATATGGGGTTTCGTATTCTTCCATGTGTCCGCCGACGAGACATTATGTTTTGTAATCATTTTGCTCCTTTTAATCACCTTATTTTACACGATAATTGGATTTTACCCTGGCTTCTATCTATGCCGATAATTCCATTTCTCTGTTAAATTGTCCGTTTTTATTTTTATTTTTAAAAAAAATTTACTCACGTCTGCAGCTGATATAGCCAAATGTATTAATGTACAAGGATTTATGTTTTTTCTACGTTTTTATCAGCTTTATAAGCAAACAGTTGCTGCCTGATCTTCCCAATCAACGGTGATTAACTGTTGGTTTGGGTCATAAGGAGTGTATTTTCATGTGGTTGGACGAAACTGCCCCTGTGGCACAGGGTACTTTAGGATATCATCTTCACGTGGGGTCAGCTGATTTGAAAGTGGCTCACGTTTTCTTCTAGTCTCTTTCTTTCCGGTCGCCTGTCATTCTATCAAACCCTCCGTATCGTTAGGGTATTCTCGTCATAAAAGTTTTTTGTGTACTGTAGACGCAGGATTACTAGTGGGCCCCGAGTTGAGAGTTTCTCGTGCGAAAGGTCTGCGTTATAGTGGCGGATCCCCTCAAATTACGCAGCAATTATCTGGTGTGTCACTGCTGAATTTAATAAATCAGCTTGTAAAATATGGACCGTTAAATTAGGGATATGTATTTTTTCGACTTTTGATATGGTTGCGGTGAATCCGTTTGTAGTTACAGCTAGTTGTTTATGTGCAACGACAATATTTAGTGGGTCCTGCTGCTTTTTTTTTTTTTTTTTTTTTTTTTCTAATTATGTGATCTTTTTGGATCTGTTCATTGTTTAGTTTCCTTATTTATAACACTATATTTGTGAATTAATTGCAGGGTATTGCTACAAATGAAACCGCTAGCAACCCTATCAAGAGGTTAAGAAAGAAAAAGGTAAAAAAATTCATGGGCTTTTTTGTAAACAACATTAGTAGATGATAGTATTAGATTAAGCTAATAGGGATTTGGTTTTATTTTAATATTGTGACTTGTTGACTTTGTTCCAGACTTTTGCCCAGCTTAAAGAGGAAGAGGGTTTGCTCTTGAAGGAGAGAAGACATTTGAATAAGGTTTGATCATTAATGCTTTTCACTGAATATCAATTCTAATTTTGGCTCCTTTATTATGCATTAACCATATATTCTTTTAAAAATAACAGGAATTAGAATCCTTACAATCAACATATAAGATACAGACTGCCAGAAATGAGAACTTGAAAAGAATCAAGGTGCTTTTCCTCTTGCCTTGCACCCCCACGATGAATCTGTCCCCATTTCGTGTCTTGTTTGTGGCTCTTGTTAACGAAGTTGTTGTATTCTGCGCAGCTTGATTTGGGATTAGATTCTGGAAGGAACTCGAGTGAAACTCAGGTCTTCAACGGATCAGCCTCTTCAACGTTCCCATCTCATTCTACTGTTGTTGATCTTCCGCGATCAGAATCTTCTGAAGCACATGAGGCTGTTCCAGCCCGCAATAGCCTTTGCTTGTTACCTGATCTAAATATGGTGCCAGCTGAGGATGATTCTGCCTCCGAGACTTTATACGGGATCAGCTGAAGGATACATGTTTGATTGATTCTGTTCTTCTAACATCACATGCATCATATTGCAGAAGCAGCAGTAAGGCCACTATGCTTATTGGAAAATTTTGATTGCCAATGAAGTCAGTCGTGCCAAAAAACCGCCCATGAATGCAAGTATTGTACCTTGAACAATTTCATAGGTATATGATTCTAAAGCTTTTTCTCCAATTATAAATTCTTGGAAGGAAAATTAGAGGGTATTTTAGACGAAGAAGAAAAATTATTGTGTGAAGCAAGTTCCTGATTCCTCCGAGATCCTTTGGGGTAACCCCTCATTACTTCTTGTTTCGGAATTATGTAGAAAAATAACTTGTCATTCTTTATAAGTAAACACAGTTGTTGGACAATTTTGTTGTAGCTTTATAAAAACTGATTTGACAATTTTTTTTCTGTTAATTGGGAGTAGTTAATTTGTTTGTTGTCCTTTTTAACATTCTCAGATGCGAAGAATGTTATCAGTTTGTTTAATGACCAAATAAGGAGATAGTTTGGATTATCAATGATATCCAGCAATTAGTAAAGTTCTTGGGTGATTTCCGGATCAAAGTAAAAGTTTTTGTTTTTATTTTAATCAAATGAAGCTTTTCCTTTCAAAAATAAAAAATAAAAAATCTTGCACTCACATCATCAAACTGATTTGAAAACTAAACTAAAAGGGGCCTCAGTTTTTGACTAATCCAAAACCCAAATTGCAAAACAAACATTTGTAAAAGGAAGACTAGTGAATGGTCAAAAAATGTATAGCGAATGGCATCAGAAACCTTATCTTCCATAGCTTTAGTAAAATAATAATTTCAATTTACCTTTCAATTCCATTATTCGGCGCAGACAGAACCTGTGAACAAAAAGGGAAGAGTTTGATTAAGAAAGACAACGAGTGTTTAACTATCCTGCAGAGACATACATGAGCAACAAGGCAGAAATTAAATATATTCAATAAAAAGATTGGGTTTGGCTAGCAATTACAAATGGACTTAAATCAGAAGCTAAGATGCATATAATTATTTTTTCCCCATGTTAACAAAAATGTCACACAAAGCCATGAAGTCAGTTTCCCAAGGACTGCAGGTTATTTACAGACAAATTTGGTTTGCGGAAAAAAACGTCTGAGGTTCAAATCTCTTGGAACAAAGTCTCAAAATGGGGTGTTTGATTCGATTGATAAATATCTTCAAGGGACGCAAACACACAATTCTAACCAGTTTCTAAGAAAAGAAAATTACATTTACTCTTACGAGTCTTTTGATTTCTTCCTTTTTATTTTTGCTTTTGGACTTGACTTTGAGCTTATATAGTAGTAAGTATAACTGTATGATAACTGTTAGGGCAGTTTATCCCACGTTCTGTAACTCATTGTTCATTCATCTGCCACATGAGACAACTGCTACAGTCGTGCCTAAAGACTGTGATAATTGTTGGGTCATGCTCCACGTTGTGACTTGCCACTTATGATAAATGCTGGAAGCGTGTCAGAATTTCTTCAACTATTAGATCACGTTTGCGCAAGTGCTCATTGGTTCGGTTATTGCCTAGCCGATTGGGCGATTTGGTTCACTGACCAATCGGATGATTTGATTGCTTGGCCGATTGGACGAGTGATTTCCATTGCTCCTTTCATTTAGACGAGTTTCCCCAAAATATTATTGTGCCACGTCACTTGCCTTAATTGAACAATGCTATCTTTTTGTATTGCTTCTGACATCATTTAACTCTTGAAAGTTTTGATAATCAATAATTTTTCATACCTATTTAAAGGCTTTGTTAATCAACAGGGACATGGTTTGGCCCAAGCAGTGTTGCTTTAGTTAGCCTTACTCATCTATGAGACGAGATGAGAAAGCGAGAGAATGCAATGTCATGACTTTTTCCTTGAAAGACACACTCTGTTGACGAATGGATCTATCATTTGGACTAGAAAGCTGTGAAAAAGGATTCCAAATAAGACTTTACTTTTATAATGGTTTTACTTAAGGGCAATAGGGGTTGTTTATTTCATAAAATTGAATAAAAATGAGAATGTGAATGGCAGTGAGACCCACAAATTTGAGAATGGGGAATGTGAATCTCATTCCCACCACCCTCATGTGAATGTGATTCCATTCCCATTATTGATGGGAAATTACAATATTATCCATAAGATAATTAATTAATATTAATTTATAAATAATAATTAAAATGTATTAATAATTAATCAATAATTAATAAAAAATAATATTTACTATTTTAATAAAATAATAATTTAATAAAAGAATATATTAATATTTAGTAATCTAATACATTAATAATTAATTAATAAAGTAATATTTAATTAATACTTAATTTATAAATAATAAATAAAATTAATAATAAAATAATAATTTAATAAAAGAATAGTTTAATATTTAGTAATTTAATACATTAATAATCAATTAATACTTAAATAATAAATAAAAACTATTAATCAATAATTAATAATAAAATAATACTTACTATTTTAATAAAAGAATAATTTAACATTGAGTAATTTAAAACATCAAAAATTAATTATAAATAATAAATTAATATATAATTATAATTAAGGATATTTTTGTAACTTTTTAACAATTCATTCCGATTACTAGACAAAGTAAACACATCAATGGTAATACTACTTCATCCCGATTCCGATTTTTACAGTTAAGTAAACAACTTATTTTGATTCCGATTTACCATTCTCATTCCAGCTCATTCCGATTCCATTTCATTCCGATTCCATCTCATTCCAATTACGAGTACGTAAACACACCATTACTGTTTTGTGTATCGAATTTGGAATAAATTTCTAAATCGTCTTGCATCCTATTAAATCTCATTCCATTTCGTGTCTCATCTCGTCCTGATTGAGTTTTCAAGATAATTTTTTATCCCGACCGATCCTATTTTTAAAACTGGACATAAAAATATGTCTCGTTAGGACTAGACGAGACGGGACAAGAAAATTGTCATCTCTACTTGAAATGTGTTTACCACAAAGGAATGGTCACAATTAGTTATGAGAGCTAGAGATGGCCAACGGGCCGGCCCCGCCCGACACGACCCGTTAAGATAAGGCTCATTCGTGCTAGCGAACCGGTATGGTACTGTCAAGTTAATGGGTCGTGTCGTGCCAAGCCTATCAATAAAAAAGGTTCAGTGCGGCCCATGAGCACGACCCACATGGGCTGTGGGTCGTGCCGGCCCATCCCGTCATGTGGGTCATGCCTGAGCCGGCCTATGGGCTTTCATATAAATAAGTTATATCTTATTTCTCTTTCTATTAGTATTATTTTTAATTGAGAAATATTTCTATTAATTATCTATTATATTAGTAATAATGGTTTAGTTAGTTTTAACCTTTAGTATTTAAGATTTAAAATCAACTGAAAAATAAGTTAATGAATTTTAAAAAATAAATTTGAAATTTGAAATATAAAACATAAAATTTAAATTATAAATTATTGTCGGTGGGACACTCGCGAGCCTATTTTCACGATGGACCAAGGCACGGCCCGTGCCCCATAATAAGGGGTCGTGTCGTTCCAAGCCTGTACGAACTAGTGCCGGGCCCACTGGCCTGATAGACTACCTGGCCTATTGGTCATTTCTAATGAGAGCTTTTAAAAAGTTGTGCTTATCAGAATACGTCTCTTCCACGTATAGTTTGAACTAAAAACCTCTTACTCATTTTAAAATTTTGTTAAAATATGTTACATAAATTAATAAAAAAATATGATTTTTTAATTATATAATTTTGATTTAACCCTACTAAAATGAAAAGAGTATCTAATACTTATTATAACAATTAAATTTTACCCCATTAAATTTGCTAATGTGGCTAAGCATGCTGCATATGTAGGGTCTATTTAGGTGCATGTAAATTGTCAAAGCAGAGTGACTGTGCTTTGTAAACCTTAGGCCCATTGGGCCATTGACTGCTTTGCTTCCGTTCGATTTATCTCTTCTGGGCTACCCAGTAAAAGCCTTTTGGACATTATGCAAAAATACCCCGACCAAACTTTTATCTATCTTTACGATTAATTGCTACGGGTTGTGAGATTGATAAAAGTGTGAAAGAGCAAAAGTAATTACGGTGTATGAAAAATTTCTGATAATTATTACCAAGGATTTGATTAGGCTTAGTTAAAATTTGGTGGTTTTAGAAACTTGCAAATGTCAGCTACTCAAAACTTTCATACAGCAATTTTGATCAACAGAGTGAAATAAATTGTCCAAAATTGCTATGAAGTTGAAAGATTAAGAGTAAACATCTCTATACTTGATGGTTACAAATTTTGCTGATTTTAATCATTGGGTACTTAGAAATAAATAAATTTCGACGCATTTGTTATTGGGACAGCTCCTTGATGTGGCCACATTTTATCCCTACACTAGTCATTTACAATATTGTAAATAGGTCACCGTACGTCGCCGACCGACTCGCTAGTGATTTGCTTTGAATGATTGTTTCGTCATCATTCTTAAACTGAATGCAACATCTCTTTTTAGAATTAGCATATCTCACTTGAGTTTCCGTTGAACATTAAATCAACAACGAGGAGATAAGTGAGACTCATGTGGAGTTCATATAAATCATGAATATTAATTCAACATGAGCCTTAGTGTAACGGTAATATTATTTCATTATGATATGGAAATCATACGTTCGAGTTACGAAAACAGTTCTTTATAGAAAAACAATGATAAGACTACGTATTTATTGAATTTTCTTCAAAACCCATAGGGTGTGAAGTCTAGTGCGTCCTTTTTAGCCATTCATAACAGTAAAATTTAAAACTTTGTGACTGCTTTTGATTTTTAGAGGGACTAGGGCTTATGGCTGTTGGAATTGGGCTCGCAACCTTAAGTAACTAGGAAAGATGAAACCATAAAGTGTCTAGAAAATGAAAATCCTAAAAATGAACTATATTTTTTTTGGAACAATGTAAATCAGTATCAATCATTCGTATATTTACCCTCCTTTAATTGTTTATGTACAATCATAGTCTCATTATTCTATGCCTCCTCTATTGTTTAAAACATGTCTGCCCTTTCACAATCATACATAATTTTTCTTGCTATCATTTTGGTAGTCACTAATCAACAATCACACTTGAAAATCAAAGCAATAATGCAATAATTATCAAATATAAGTTTTCACCCACAAAAGTTTTGTTCCAATATTTTATCATACAAAATTTTCTAAGAACTATATCATGCCAATATTCCTTCATTGTCTCCTTTTCACAAATTTATCTCAAAACTTCCAAATGTCTTTATCTTCATTCAATCTCCATGCTGGTGACAAATTTGTCTGCATCTTCTCAGGGGCCCCAATATTTAATTTTTCATGCCAAAAATGTCACTGTTTCTTTAATTTGATGGACAAATTTGTCTTATAATAACATCTCTCTTTGCCAATCCAATCACTGGCCAGGTGGTAAAGGCTATTTTCTTACATCATGGAGGGAATCAATTTAAGTTTTGACTAAAAAAAACTCATCCATCCCGTAAATATTTATTTGCAAGTGTTGGGTACATGTCGTTTGTATTGGAATCATGTACTAATAAATTTTCAAATTATGGAGTGACATCTCATAAGAACAAATAGTAACAAATCATCATATCAATTCATGTACAAAAAAAACTTTACAACTTTTAATACCCCTTTGTTCCTTAAATAGCCTGAGGCAATTTCCTGGAAAGTGTTTTTCTCACAACTAACAAATGAGAATAATGGGTGAAAATTACTATGCAGAGTATTTGTGTACATCAAAGATATCACTTATTTGCATAATGGGCTTTCTTTTTTTTTGGGGGCAAGTGGCAAGTGTCAATGTGGTCCATGGCAATGTATTTTGCTTCTAAGTGCTTTTGTGGTCCATGAAGATGAAAGCTAAAAGATGAGGTTTTTTTTTTTTTGTTTTTTTTGTTTTTGGTTTTTCAAGTACATTCACATCTACACAACTTTTAGCCCTGTTAAAGCAAATAACTCACACAAGTGTTCGATGAAATGTCAAACTCAATTTTATACCTTCGTCGGGATTGCTAGACAACTCATCCAGCGCGATATTCTGTAAATTTTAGAGAATAAGACTATTTAAGACTATTTTTTATTCACAATTGAGTATTTTTGGCCAAGGAAATGTTTACTAATTTTACAAATAGCTCCTAAATTTTGAGTTTTTTCATAATTTTCCTCAAAAGAATATGTGAGCATCACATATTTAATCAGAACGACTGCATATCCTATACTAATAATTATTTATATAGCATTTTATTGAACAACTTTTGACCAAAATTCCCTCTATGATTGTCCCAAATTGATACCGATTTTACCCTCTCTCTTTTTTTAGCCACATGCATTTTAATCAAACGAGAAGTGTCATTTAACCAAACCAAATAAATTTTTTCTCATCAGGTCGGTTATAAGGATCTTTCGATGTTATTATGCTCTAAATGAAATTATTAATTTATCAAACTCCATAAAACCTAAGTTTCTTTTTATAATTTTTGTCTATATCAACTTAGGTATTTCCCTTCTTCACTTGACATATAAGAACACCATTTACTCTCATTTTCTCACGAAATCACTAAAAGGTTTATGTTAGATATGAATCATCTTAATCTTATTTTTCTCACTTTTTCATCAATTGGTGTTACTGTTGGGATTTTGGGCAAAGGGCGCGGCGGAAGCGCTGTTCGGGCGAAATCGTAATTTTTTTTTTTTTTTAAATTACCGAATAAATTATTCAATATCTAATATGAATAATTTATTCATATTTCACATAAACACATTTATTCGATATCAAATAACGACATAAAATAAGGTAGAAACTTCGCGAAACTTTTACAAAAAATGTTTTTCCGTAAAATGACGCAAAACGCGTTTTTGACCGAACAGACCACCCAACACTTATGGGGACTGCCCAGGTCAGCCCCAATAGTATTGGGGCAGTTCATAGGCTGCCCGAAAAATGACAAATTCACTGTTTAGACAGCCGTCACTCGGTTGGCTCAAAAGTCACCCGGTAACGCAGTTTTTCGTCGTTTTCGCTTATTTCAACTCCGAAATAATTTCCGGCAATTGTTCCAACACCCAAAACATATCCAATATATTTATATGACATCAAATTCATCAACATAAACCCAGATTTTCCAAAACTGATCCAGAAACCTAAAATGTCAATTTTTCATTATTTAATCCAACTTTTTCAAGATTAATCCAATTAATCAAAACACGAATCAAAGTCACCACACATGAACCACCTAAGAACAATTCTAGACATTACAAGAGTGGTCATAACACTCTAGAATGACAACATATCATCAAATGAACAAAATGGATACATATTACAATAATAGCACCCAAAACACTTCACACATGCATCATCACTTCCAATTTCATCCTCCAAAACCAAAAGCCCCAAATTTATGAAAAGAAGAAAACCCTAGATCTCACTAGATCATCAAGAAATAAGAAACAAAATTTCTAAGCTTAGGGATTTGTAGAATTACGTTTAATCATCTCAATTCATTAGTTTTTTTCTTGATTTTCTTCATTTTTTTTCCTTGAATCATTAAGTATGATTTGGGAGCTATTTTTGAGGAGTTAATTCGGCCATGGTGGAGTTAAAATGAAGAAAACAAAAATTTCAAAATAAAAAGGAGCATGACCAACTTTGGTAAGGGTAAAATGGTCATTTTTGAAATTTAATCCAATTAATTATAATAAACTTTAATGTTAGCAAATCAAATTTGCACACATTAGGCTTAATAAAATCATGTCATGTGTTTCAATAATAATTAAACAAATTTCACAATATTTATGAAATATAGATATTATTTAACTATTCAAATATTTAACAATTAAATATTTAAATAATTAATTAATATAATTATTATTATATATGTATTTTTATTTTACATTAAATAACAAATACATATATTAATGGCATGGGTCAAAGTCTCAATTGACAATTAATTAATGTGTATCTAATCAAATTATGTATCAAATACAAATACACAATAATTACGATTGACCAAAAATGCCCTTATGCATGTGTTATCGTTTAACCGATTAAACGATCCGAATTAACTCATTTAATCCGATGAAGTATTATGAATAATCTGTATTATTCATAACGCGTTGCCCAAGTGCTCAACGAGTACACTTCATATTGTGGGACTCTCTAAGTTTTGGTTTATCCGTCACGAAATCAATTTCGTGTCCATAATTCACCCACTCATGAATTATGACGACCACATATAATCTCGCTAAATTATACAAATCGAGGTCATTGCATACGTATAATCCATCCGTCACAGGCTTCCATATTATACCTGGGATATAGATAAAAACATCAAATCTGTTCGGTATAATATAGTCGACTTTCAATTTACGATCTCTAAATAACACTCAGAACTAATTTCTGAAGTTATACCACGGCCATGGATTTACTAGATCGCAAACACGTGCAGGATGCTTATGCCATGTACACAAGACTGACGGATATTCTCTTGATACGCACTGGATATCATGAGCATCAGTCCACACCCAACAAACAGGTGAAGGTATGATCTAAATAGATCGGTGACGTGACTGCCATCAAATTGTGGAGGATAACTCATATATCCCGTGGTATGTCAAGTTGAAGGACCACTATGCTCGCTCAACTCGAGAAGATTCCTATTGATGTTGGTGTACCATCTATTAGGAAATCTTCAGTGAGTCATTCAGTGTTTATCAAATAAACACCTACATGTCTATACGAGTCTCCCGAGACTCATGGTTCATTGGGATAAACCATTGGACCAAGTCACGATATACGACATGTATTGGTCTCAACGGATTTTACTAACCTTCTCGTGTTAGTAAATCTTGACCATAAACTTTATTTAAGGATATACAACTTATAGTGCGCTTCCCAATGTCAATTACAAACTACGTTGTAACTGCGCACTACATTGTAAATCCTAGAGTCTTTGTCTAATATACACGTATCACTAAACCAGATTTAGTTTCAATCTAATCGTAATTAGATTGAATATGTGTATAAAAGACAAGAGGTGCTAATATTAAATAAGTAATATTACGGAAAAATGAATTGTTCGTATTTATGAATCAGACATAAATACGATCCGGATTGGCACTCCGAGTACTAACCCTAACAGTTACACCCAATTTCTTCCTAATTACTTCATTTCTAATTCTATCTTTCCTAATCCACCCACACATCCATCTAAGTATTTTCTTCTCAACTACTCTCAATTTTTTGGCTTATTGATGCTTTATTACCCAATATTTTGTTCCATAAATCATTGGAGGTCTCGCGGTGATCCTATAAAATTTACCTTTAAATTTTAAAAGAATGTTGCAATTGCATAAGACCCCAAACGCATATATTCATTTCCTTCAGCCCGATTGAATTCTATGCATAATATATCGATCGACTTCTCCATCTTTTTGAAGGATGGACCCGAGATACCTAAAACTCTCTCTATTTGAGATTGGTTGGTCGTCAATACTTATTTCTATTGCATTACCTCTACGAACTTTGTTAAACTTACAAATCATATGTTCATTTTTTAACCCATTTAGTCGGAGACCTTAGCTTCCAAGATTTTTCCCCACATCTCAATTTTAGCCTCCTCTACACATTTTTTATACTTATCCACATATATTATATCATCACCAAATAACATACACCATGTCACCTTATCTTAGATATCCTTAATAATTACATTCATCATTAAGGCAAAAATATAAAGGGTCAATGCAGAATCTTGGTGTAAGCCTATGGTAATGAGAAAGTGCATTGTTACTTATCGTTGAGTCCTAATACAAGTCATTGCGCCTTCATACATATCTTTAATGACTTGAATATAAGTAATATATACTTTTTTTTTCTCTAATACCCTCTAAATAATTTCTTTTTCTAAATCTATAAATAACATATGAAGATTTTTCTCCATATTTCAATAATGTTACATCAAGCCTCTTAGCAAGTGTATTACTTCCATAGTCGATCTTCTTGGCATGAACTCAAATTGGTTCTCAGATATATTTGTTTCTTATCTTAACTCGTGCTTAATTACTCTTTCCCACAATTTCATTGTGTGATTCATTAGCTTTATGCCTCTATAATTGACATAATTTTTATATTCCCATTATTTTTATAAATAAGTACCAAAATACTATTCGTATATTCCTTTGGTATTTTCTTAGTTCTCAAGATAATATTGAATAATTTAGTTAATCAAGTTAATGCTTATTCTCCAATATATTTCCATACTTCTATTGGGATTGCATCTAACCCAACTGATGCTTATTCTCAATACATTTCCATACTTTATATTTGCTAATGTATATTTTACCTCAGATCGTTGAATTCTTTGGTAAAATGTATAATTTTGATTTTCTTATGAGCATCATAACTCTCTATTTATATCTATCTCATTTTCAACATTAAATAGCCAATAAACGTATATTATCCATCTTTCTTTATTCTCCGTACCGGTAACTATTATGTTTTGTGTCTTATTCTTGATGCATTTCACCCATGTAAATCATGAGTTTTCTTTTCTCTTACTTTTGCCAGCTTGTATATTCTTTGCTCTCCTTATGTGATACCCAACCTCTTATAAAAGTCCTCATATGCTGCTATTTTTGCATCGCTCGTTGTCTTTTTTGCTTCACACTTCGCTGATTTATAATTTTCCAAATTATTACCATATCTACATCAATGCAAAGCTTTGAAACAAGCTCTATTAGCTCTGATCGTGTTGTATCTCTTCTTTTTACCACCAAGATTATTTATCATTTGGAACCAATCCTTTCGATTCTCCAATAACTTCTTTGGCCATCGTTCTAACTATAGTGGTCATGTGCTCCCACAGTTGGTTAGCATCTCTGTTTGCGTCCCAATTTATTTGTTCAAATAATTTTCCTTTGAAAATTATATGTTCATTGTCTTTAAGCTTCCACCACTTGATTCTACGAAGTACGAACATTGAGAGTTCTATCATTTCTCCGCCATTTTTTTATACTAAAATATAGAACTATTAACCGGTGTTGGGTTTTCAGACTCTCACTTGGTATAACCTTACAATTCTGATAAGATTTGTGATCCATTTTCTCGTTAAAATAATTTGATTTAAGTTCGTGTGTTCCTCACGTTTCTTAAAGAATGTGTTCACTATCACGAGATCATAGGCCATTAAAAAGTCCTAAATAGTTTTCCCTTTCTCATTCATATCTGCAAAATCAAAACATCCATGTTTTCTCTTGTATTCTTATGCTTCCTTTCCAACATGACCGTTTAGATCCCCTTCTATAATGATCTATTCTCCTTGAGGAATTTCTTGTATTATATCCTCAAAGTCTTCTTAAAACTTGTCCTTGATATTTTGGGTCAATCCAAACCTTATCTTTTAAAGCCTTATATAAGATAACACCTACTCCAATTCTACAATTTTCTTTACCAGAATATCAAAATTTAAAACCTGAATTCTCAACCTCTCATGCTTTACGGCCTACCCATTTAGTCTCTTCAAAGCAAAGTATATTTATTTTATTTTTAAGCACAGTATCAACTATTTGCATACGAAAAGTGCCATATGGGGAAAAAGGAAAAGAGAAAAAATTCATGTCATATAGAATTAGTACAAAATATACGTCTTTAGTAAGATACATAAACATTTCATGATTGTTGTACTATTTATTTATGTATTAATATGTCATATATACATATCTTTATATCTATATATAAAAGTTCAGTATTTTTTTTTACTAAAACGCCACATAATATTTTCTTTTTTATAAAAATTTTCTTTTATTTAAAAAATACAAATCATATTTATAATTAAATTAATCATCAATCTTTTATTACTAAATAAAAAAAATAACATTTAAATTTTATTCAATACTAGTAAAAAACGGGTCCACATTAGTTCACAAAAAATACTTACCTATGTTGAGGTGATATGTCTAGTAAATTTTATTTTATTATTTGACAGAGCAGTGAGTATGAAAGATGGGGCAAAAATAGTATAAAATTTTATTATGGTGGGATTATTCAATCTATAATAATTAAAAGAATCATGGTCCACTATTAAGACTTACTGTTCTGCCAAATGGCAAGCTCAGGTTGTATGCATGTCGTAATTATGTAGTTCACTATTTGGCATTTGCCTCCAAAGCTATGAAAATGCCATATGCTTTTGTTTTGCCTGTTATGTTGAGAATCATCACTTTCAAAATTTAAAATTGAAGCAGATTTTTTAAGTTGATACATTTTACAATACAAAGACATACGAAGTGTGGAACAGGTTCCGGTTTGGTTCCGATTCCGGTTCCAATTCCACTTAAGTACGAAACCGGAACCAAACCGGAATTAACCAATCCGATTCTGGTTCCACACTCGTGGGATCAGGAATCGTCCGATTCGATTCTGGTTCGGAACTTAACCGGACCGCCGGTCAGGTCTACCCAAGGATATTTGATACTCTTGGATATCTTAGCATTGTCTACATACCAAACATGGTTCGGAATTTGCGCTAATTATAGAATTAGCATTTTTAAACATAGCCCAAATTGCTAACTTAATTAGACCTTTTTAACACGACACAGGAAATGCTGCCTGCCCCACCACACCTATTGCAACAAATACTTGTTGAAAAGATCTCCATAATTTGTAGATTTTGTTGTCATATTGAGAAATGCAGGCACATAGAAACTCACCATCCATCAAATCTTGTTTTGGTTTTGGCTATAGTGATAGCAGGCACATAGTAACCTATTTATTTTTCAAAGATTTAGCATGTGATAGCATTGTTCACACTTCACATCATTAGATTTAGAATCACTGTCTCATAATTCAAAGTTTGTTTACTACTAGTACTATATATTAAAATTAATTAAACTGTGATACTGATGCCCAGTATTTGCTTTCGCAATAACAAAATCATTTTCTACATAAGATTCCAAATATACCTTTATATTGTAGAAAATTTTATGTTTACAACATTTATAACGTGTAACCCATGCTCCTTTAATCACCTTCTTAAAGTATGAGGAAATTAATATGCTATATGTCATTATTTAGAGCAATTGTGCAACAGAAGTATGGATGATGTGGTATCACTAACAAATTAATAAATGACATGTATGATTTAATATCCATTTTTTAAGTTATTTTTTAATATTTTAACATGTCTGATTGTTCGCACGATTTTTCGTTAGTACGCGTGTAAGGTTCAAACCTTCTGAGACACAGTCCCAGAAAGGGGTGATTGATTCCAAGAAAATGCCTCCAATGTGCACAAACACACAGATTACAGCCCTAAAGATTACAAAGCTAAGAATTTAAACTACTTGCTCATTTTGAGTCTTTTTTTCTTTTTTCTTCCTTTTGTTTTTTCGCTACACCTAAGCCTTTTATAGTGCATGGCTCCGCTAAACGCTCGAGCGGTTTCGCCGTCTTCAGCCCATTAAGCCCCCACATTCCCTGCTCACATGTAACTGCTGGATCATGCGTGCAACAGCTGGATCGTGCGTGCTGCTATAGGGGTGTGCATTAATCGGTTTTAACTGATTAACCGAACCGTTCCGATCTATTTTCTTATAACGGTTCGGTTATTGTGATTAAATCAGTTTTTACGGTTAAAATTTTTAACTTTTTCGGTTATTCGGTTCGGTTACGGTTATGAGATTCGTATAACCGAACCGACCGATTAACCAAAATATATACATGCTTCAAAACCCTAAATAAGTAAATAACAAAATTCATAAACCGATGGTTAGATAAATTGTTAAAACCAAAAATTATTAAATTATTGGCTATTAAGAAACCCAAAATTTCATAATATTGGGTTAAATATTAATTTGATGAATATGAATTTATATTTATGTTAAATTACTTTGTTGAATGTGAGTTAATGAATTTATATTTGCTGGACTGGTTAATGACCGAATTAACCAAAACCGACCGAAATATAATGGTTAAATTGGTTAATGGTTATGTGTCATAATATGGTTAAATCGGTTACACATTTACTTAACCGAAAAATTTTGGTTCGGTTAAAAAATCAAGGATTAACCGACCAAACCGACAGATGCACACCCCTAGCTACTGGGTAACTTGCTAGTGTTGGGGTTTTGGGCGAAGGGCGCAACAGAATCGCGGTTCGGGCGAAATCGTAATTTAAAATCTGTTCAAATTATCGAATAAATTATTCATAAATTATTCAATATCTAATATGAATAATTTATTCATATTTCACCTAAACCTATTTATTCGATATCAAATAACGATATAAATATATATATGAAACGTCGCGAAACTTTTACGAAAAATATTTTTCCGCAAAATGGCCTAAAACACCTTTTTGACCGAACCAACCACCTAACACTTATGGGGACTGCCCATGTCAGCCCCTATAGTGTTAGGGCGGTTCATGGGCTGCCCGAACAATGTCGAACTCACTGTTTGGATAGCTGTCACCCGGTTGGCTCAAAAGTCACCCGATAACACCGTTTTTCGCCGTTTTCACTTATTTCAACTCCGAAAAACTTTCCGGCAATTGTTCCAACTCCCAGAATACATCCAATACATTCATAATACATTATTTTCATCACAAAATTTCCAGTTTGCATAGATATGATCCAGAACCGAAAATTAAGATTTTTCATGCTTTAAATCCAATTTTTCAAGATTAAATCAATTAATCAAAACACCAAATCAAGTCACCACATATGAACAAACCAAGAAAATTATGGGCATTTCAAGAGTGGTCATAACACTCTAGAATAGCAACATGTCATCAAATGAACAAATTGGATACTAATTACACTAATTCCATCCAATACACTTCACACATGCTTCATTAGCTTCCAATCCATCATCAATAACCAAAAGCCCCAATTTTTCAGAATTGAAGGAACCCTAGAACCTTTCTAAATTATCAAGAAATAAGAAACTAAATTTTCAAGCTTAGAGATTTGAAGAATTACCTTAAATCTCTTAAATCCTTCGCCTTTTTTTTTCTTGATTTTCCTTCATTTCTTCATGGTTTCTTCAAACCAAAATTGAGAGCCTTTTTATGGTGTTTTGTTCGGCCATTGATGATGAATAAAAGAAGAAGAAAACATTTCCCTTTTTAAAATTGCATTGCCGTCATTTAAGGGTATTATGGTCATTTTTTGTAATTTAATCTAATTAAATTATATTAAGCTTTTTGGTGGCCAATCAAATTCACACACATTAGCTTAATAAAAACATTCCATTTGTTCAAATAATAATTAAACATATTTCATAACAATTATGAAAAAGTTTATCAATTAATTATTCAAATATTTAACAATTAAATATCTAAATAATTAATTAATATAATAATTATTATATATGTATTTTATTTACATTAAATAACAAATACATATATTAATGGCATGTGTCAAAATCTCATTTGACAAATAATTAATATGTATCAAATCAAATTTTGTATCAAATACAAATACATATTAATTACTGTTGACCAAAAATGCCCTTATGCATGTGTTATCGTTTAACCGATTAAACGATTCGAATTAACTCATTTAATCCGATGAAGTATTATGAATAATCCGTATTATTCATATCGCGTTGCCCAAGTACTCAACGAGTACACTTCATATTGTGAGACTCTCTAAGTTTTAGTTTATCCCTCACGAAATCCAATTTCGTGTTCATAATTCACTCACTCATGAATTAGGACGACCACAGATAATCTCGCTAAACTATACAAGCCGAGATCATTGCATACGTATAATCCTTCCGTTACAGGCTATCCATATTATACCTGGGGTATAGATAAAAACGTTAAACCCGTTCGGTATAATATAGTCGACTTTCAATTTACGATTTCTAAATAACACTCGGAATTGATTTCCGAAGTTATACCACGGCCATGGATTTACTAGATCGTAAACACGTGAGGATGCATATGTCATGTACACAGGACTGACGGATCTTATCTAGATACACACTGGATATCATGAGCATCAGTCCACACCCAACGAACAGACGGGGGTCTGATCATGAATAGATCGGTGACGTGACTGCCATCAAAGTGTGGAGGATAACTCATATATCTCACTGTGGTATCTCAAGTCAGAGGACCACTATGCTCGCTCAACTCGAGAATATTCCTATTGACGTTGGTGTACCATATATTAGGAAATATTCAGTGAGTCGTTCAGTGTCTTATCAAATAAACACCTATATGTCTATACGAGTCTCCCGAGACTCATGGTTCATTGGGATAAACCATCGGACCAAGTCATGATATACGACATGTACTGGTCTCAACGGATTTTACTAACCGACCCGTGTTAGTAAATCTTGACCAAGAACTTTATTTAAGGATATACATATTATAGTGCGCTTCCCAATGTCAATTACAAACAACGTTGTAACTGCGCACTATATTGTAAATCCTAGGGTCTTTGTCTAATATACACGTATCACTCAACCAGATTTAGTTTCGATCTAATCATAATCAGATATCTAATCGTAATTAGATCGAATAAGTGTATAAAAGACAATGGTGCTATCATTAAATTAGTAATATTATAGAAAATGGAATTGCTCGTATTTATGAATTATATCTAATCGTAATTAGATCGAATAAGTGTATAAAAGACAATGGTGCTACCATTAAATTAGTAATATTATAGAAAATGGAATTGCTCGTATTTATGAATCAGACATAAATACGATCCGGATTGGCACTCTGAGCACCAACCCTAACAGCTAGGTCGTGGGGGTTCCTGCCTGTTTGTGCAATAATCGTTAAGAGCGTCTACTCATAACTAGCCATGCACATGGTACATTTGTAATTCTTTTTTCTTTCGTTGTTCTTTACTTGTTGGAAGGTTTCTCTTCGTTCTTTACCCATTCCTCGAATCGTCCTCAGTTGAGTCTTTCTAGGTCAAGTCCTTCTTCATCATTTATCTATAACGACGCCATGACTTTTCGTTCTTAGATATATCATGTTTTTTCGTCATTTGATATGTCAGGCCTTTTCGTCATTTGATATTTATTTTTCTGTTAACAATTGTCCCCCAAATACGTCTTGATCGTTTTGAGAGATGAGATCGAGGCAGAATTTCTTAGTCAGACATGTAAAGTTGGATTTATGCCGCTGGCTGCTTTACTAGTTCGGTCTGCTGACCTTTCGCCTTCATTTCTTGCCGCCATTCACATGTTTCGAGGCCCGTTTACATTCCCTACGCAGATCCCTCGCTTTTCTGATTGATGTGTGACCTTTCCAATCACATCTCATTTGAAACCATCATTGCGCCAATTAATGTGTCGTTTTCGTGTCACATCGGTGTCCCATCCAGTCTGGTACTGTCTCTCCATTTTCCCACTCTTTCGTCTGCCTCAAATTGGATCGCGCCACCTGTCATAGGGCGAACTTATGATTTGGATATATAAACCCACCTCTTCTCTTTTCACTGTTTTACTTTCTCTCATCATTTTCATTGATCTCTCTGTAAATTCCTTCACAGTTTTACTTACTTTCTATGACATCTAAATCTTCTGCTCCAAAAAGAAAAACACCTCGACCTTCAAAGATTACCAGGCCGCTTTGGACGACCCTTTGGTTAGCGTCTTTAAGGTCCACACTCTTGATGAAACCCACGAATTGTGCTCCCTCTGCCCTATTTTTCTTAATGATGACGCCATCGCCACAGCTCCATTGGCCCAGCCGTTCCCTTCTATTTCTAACCTGCCCTTTTCAGAACCTATGAGTATTTCTCCTTTGAATTAGTCCAATCCCATCCGTATCTGGCCCAAGCCTGATTCTTCGTTTGAAAACTGGTTTCAGCACATGAAGTCGCATGCAGACACCCGCTATTCCTTTGAAAATATGGTATACTCTCTCTCATAGAGCTTTCCCTTGTATTGCCCCATTTTGATCAAAATATTTTCCCTATGTCGCTGCTTTTCTGGTCTTCCGATTATAATGTTTTCCTTTCCCCTCTGTCCCTTTGACTATTACATTGCGTGATATCAACGCCTTGACTGGGTTGGCTCCATTGGGTGCGACCATTTCTGCCCGTACTAATTTTCGCTTTCCTCATCCCTAAATGGTCCATTCGTCATTCTTTTCTTATTCTGCTTTCTTTCGTGCATTTTTTGAGTCAGCTGGTCCGATCTCAATGTTGGAGCGGACCGCTTTCATTCATTTCTGGCTTTGTAAATATATCATTTGTGTGCCTAGTCAGAAACCCGTGGTGGGTCATCTTTCTATTTCTTCGGACATTGCCAATGAATGTCATTTGGATCTGTGCTCTTTCCTATTGGCTGCTGTTTACCGAGGCCTGGCCATTCTCCAAAAACAGCTATGGTCTAGCTCTTCACCCATCGCTTTTGGTCCTCTTGGCTCGACCGACTTTGGCTCAGGGCCTACTTCCCTGTTTTTGGTTCCATTGAGTCCAATCGTTCATTTCCTTGTGCTGGCATTCTATTTGCCCAATTAGGGCTAACTCCTCTTTTCCTCGTACCATTTTCGATTATTATGCCCTTTCACGGATCTCTTGCGACAGACCCTCCTTCGTTCACGAGCTTCCTCAATCAGATGGGGATGAATCGGTCAACCGCATCTGGCGTAAATTTTTATGTACCCGTGATTTGATTCACGATATCCTGATTAAGGCTAATGGCAAAGTTGGGGTAGAGGTCTATTCTCCCAACTTTGTCGCTCGTCAATTCGGCATTGTCCTAGGATGACCCATTCCATTATTCTATTCTTACTCTACTCTAGTAGAACGCTTCAAAGTTCTTTCACTCTCAGACATCGACCAATATTTGTCCGAAGTGCGAACCTTATTATCTTATCTTTCTTGCGACTCTTTCTCCCATTGTACATCCGTCCATCCTTTTTTGACCGTTTTTAGCCAGCCAGCCGTGGAAGGCTTTTTTTCTTTGCCTTCTTCTGTTGTCTTTTCCAACATTCCCTTCTACTTTAAAGCTTCTGAACCAGCAGGCCGAAAAAAACATGTTGAGAAAGCTAGGCCGAAGAAGGCAGGTTCTAAACATCCTAAAAGGAAACATTCCTCACATACTCATAGTTCTAATTCGGATGAGCTTGTGTTGCGCCGTTGAGCTAAGGTATGCTCTTCTTCTAGACCTTCCATTTTTTTTAATTGTTCGTTCTTGTTCCTTGTATAGGTGTCTTGGACCGAACAATCGTCCGGCATGACCGCGCCGGCTCTAATCTTATCGCCCGAAATTCCAATTGTTCAACACCTCTCAGAGGAGGGTGAGGCTGCCGAACGCCCATCCATCAGGGTAGATTTCCAAGGTACGAGGTTAAATATATTAATGGGAAGTAGGGACCCGCGCATATGGATGGCAGTGGGTAGGGTATGGTGCAGATTTTCCATTACCAAACCTGCACCCGCATATGTAAATAAATTACCAAACCCGCACCATACCCGTTGCTGGTTTTAATTTTCATTACCAAACCCGCACCGCATATAAAAATAAATTACCAAACCCGCATTGGTACCCAACGGATTTTTTGCGGGTTTTTAAAATATTGAATTACTTTGTGTTCTTAATAATATAATTTTTTTAATTAAATAATTTATTTTTAATTGCTATCTGTAGTTTTCACATTTGTTTTTTATTTGACATACAACATGCAATGTATGTATATACAGTACATAGATAACATAATGTATGAAAGACTCAGTACCATATGTTTATTTTTTCATATAAACATAATTAAAATGAGTTCTTCCCTTCATAATTATAATGATCTAAGTTAGCCAAATCAATCGAAAATAAGCTAAAAAGTAATCACCAACCTTTGGTTATATTTTTTATGCTAAGTGTAATGAAAGTGATGCTTACAAGGCTCAAGTGGTGTAAGTGTAATGAAAAAGTAGGAAAGCTACTGAAGTTGCAGCAAACACTAGCTTATTTTACTCATCTCTCGTTTCTGATCATGTGAACTTAATCCAAATTTTTGTATTATAATTTTATTAACAAGTGTGATTAAAAAAAAACAATAATAGTCATGCAAAAAATCTTCAGTTGGGCAGGTTGCGGGCTGCGGCTGAGTGGGAGTGTGGAACTGTGGATTAGTGTTTTAGGTTTAGGTTTTGTTAGTTGTTTTTATATGAAGGTTTTTTTTATTGTCCTAAAAATATTAATTAATAAAAATAATAATGCGGGTGTGCGGATACCCTCATTTTTTTCTTAAATACCAAATCCGCACCGCACCCGCAGCGGGTTCTACTTTAAATTACCAAACCCGCACCGTACCCACTAATATATTTACCAAATCCTACCCATTGACGGCGGGTTTTTTCGGGTTTGCGGGTAAAATTACCATCCCTACCCTCGCATAGAGGAGATCTCAATGGATGACCCATTTTTCGAATATCATCCATTGCACACCCCCGTCCCCCTTGTGCAAGAGCCAGATGATGAGCTTTCTCAACTCCATCCTGAGCGGGTTGTCACCTTGTTTCATAAGTGGATTGCGTCGGAGATTGAGGGGGGTTATAGGGACATAGATGGCTTGTTTACTCTGGCCGAATTGGATGTGTTGGAAGAGGCCAAGTCCATTCTAAAGGCGGATACTGTCAGACAAATATATGAAGATATTGAGGTTATACATGTTACTTATTCCTCCGATTCTGACTCTTCTACAGAAACCCAGCCGTCAGGTGGACCAAGCTATTCTAGTGTCCCATTCGATCCTCCATCGCATCGGTTTCCTTCACTCGATCATGATCCACGGCCATTATTGTCTCGTTTGAACTTTGCAGACAGCAAGTAATGATTAGCCTCAACTGTTGGCATGCTGCAAAACTGAATAACAATGGGTGGTTCTTCATCGTCCGTCTCATCTCGCTTCTTTTGTCGGTCAAACTTGGTTCGATCTTTACAGTTCGGACTGATTCCCTCTTCGCCACCACCATCCTTGGCATTCATAACTAATCTTATTTTCATATGGTGTCAGTTGGGAGGACATTGCCTCACTTTTCATGGCCAGTGAGAGCTTTCACCTTACACCGCTATCGCATCATCCGACCATAATTCCTTTGATGTCGTCTCAATTGTGTCATTGTCATCTCATCCACAGGAACATAGTTCTTCCCTTGCTGGTTATACGAATGTCAAACGTTGGGCCGGTGAAACCTCGGCCTAAAAGTCCCGATGTTCTAGACGAATTTTGAGTGTTCTATATAGAACCTTGGTGTTAAGGTTTTCGGATGCCATGCTGCCGGCTCCCTTTTCGGTGGACCCCTTTCACAAGTTTCTTCCAGTTCTTTCATCCATTCTATACTGTTCTAACAGCGAATACACAAATTTTGTGGAATAATTCCTTCTTGGTGCAACTTTATCCTCTCAAGAGCACTAGGGTGCTGGTCATTCTGATCTTCATATAAGACCGGCTTAATTTTGGCAAATTCATTTTACTTAGGTCAGAATTAATCATATTTAATTCCAACGGTTTAGGGAATGGGTTGTCGTCCACATCCATCTTGTCCTTTTTTCGAATGTTATTCGTCTAGATTCTATGGCATCCTGTTCAACAACGTCCTGGGTGAATTCGCCGAACAAGGCGCACATCATGTTAGGATTGAACTCTCTCATAGTGTCATAACGAGTTGTTTCTGCTAAACCCTCAAAATGGCCCATTACAGTTGGAACGTGAGTTTGGTTGGTTTGCTCCAATTCTAATTCCTATGTACTTGAACTAGTCTGAGCATTCTTTTTCGGAGGCGTCTTCACTTCTAGCACCAAATTATCCCATTGTGGTCGCCAAAAAATATTCGCATGATTTTTCGTTAGTACGCGTGTAAGGTTCAAACCTCCTGAGACACAGTCCCAGAAATGGGTGATTGATTCCAAGAAAATACCTCTAAGGGGCACAAGCACACAGATTACAAAGCTAAGAATTTAAACCACTTGCTCATTTTGAGACTTTTTTCTTTTTTCTTCCTATTGTTTTTTCGCTACACCTGAGCCTTTTATAATGCATCGTTCCGCTAAACGCTCGAGCGGTTTCACCGTCTTCGGCCCATGTTCCATGCTCACATGTAAATTCTAGATCATGCGCGCATCCGCTGGATCGTGCGTGCAACTGCTCGGTAACTTGCTAGGTCATGGGGGTTCCTGCCTGTTTATACAATAACCATTAAGAGCGTCTACTCATAACTCGCCATCCACATGATATCTTCGCTATTCATTTTTTCTTTCATCGTTCTTTACTTGTTGGAAGATTTCTCTTCGTTCTTTACCCATTCCTTGAATCGTCGTGAGTTGAGTCTTTCTGGGTCAAGACCTTCTTCATCCTTTGTCCAGAATGACGCTATGTCTTTTCGTCCTTAGATACATCATGTCTTTTCGTCCTTTGATATGTCAGACCTTTTCGTCATTTGATATTTGTTGACGGCTGATTTTGGTCTTAGGGCAATATCGGAATATTACTCCCGAGACAATCCTCCCTCAATAGTGAATTTGTTCGGTTATGGGGGAACCAAAAACAAACTTAGCAAAAGAGAGACAAATACGCCAATCGACAAAGAGATTTAACGTGGTTCGGCGGATCAGATCCAACCTACGTCCACGGGCACAGAACGGGTGATACTTTATTACTGAAATAAGCTTTTCTGCTCTGTTTTGTGTTAACAAGTCTGATCGTAATGATTCTGATGTTGATATTGATCCCCTTACTTACACTTTCCCTTCTATTTATAATAGTGAAGAAATCAGATTCATTTTCCCATAAGGATTCCTAGTTGAAAACTACATTCACTTCCAATATCCTATTAGGATACTGACTCATCAACCTTTCCCTATGAAAGTAGGATAACTTATCTCCTTATCCATAAGAATATGATAACTTATCTCATTTATTCCATAAGAATATGATAACTTATCATCTGGAGCATATCTCGTTATCTGGTCGGTCTTTATGAGGTCGGTCACAATGGTCATCTGAACTGAGAATGCTGCTATCGATCTGACAATACATGTCCACCCGAGCTTAAGTGGTCGGTCACTGATCACCAAGTGCTCGGCCCCTTACCGTTGGCGTATGCAACATCGAATGGTCGGGTCGGCATTAGTGGTCTCGATAAAGAAGATAGTTACCCTTTTACCCCTACCGTACTGCTTAAATATCATAGTGCTTAAAAAACACCATCAACATCTATCTCATAGTTCTCGGTAATACGAGTTTGCGAGTTGATGCCGAGAACTATAAAAAAAGATGGTGTGCCGATGAATCCGTCGGTGGTCACTCCAGGACCCGCAGAGAAAAATGCCTTGCCCTTATGCTGATGACGATCGACTCGGTGGGACGTAACCGACCCTGAGCTGAGAAGAACATTTGGCTTGGGGGAATGTCCCCTCCCCAGACCAATAGAGGGCCGACCATGTGGGAGATGCTCTGATCCCATGCCGATGATAAGTCTCTCAGTGGGACGTATCCCGACCCCGAGCTGAAGAAAGACTTGGCTCTGGGGGAATATTACTTCCCCAGTCCAAAGAAGCCGACTCGGTGGGACACCGACCCCGAGCTAAAAGAAAGACTTGGCTCTGGGGGAATGTTACATCCCTAGTCCAAAGAAGCCGACTCGGTGGGACATAACCCGACCTCGACCTAAAAGAAAGACTTGGCTATGGGGGAATGTTACATCCCCAGTCCAAAGAAGCCGACTCGGTAGGACGTAACCCGACCCCGAGCTAAAAGAAAGACTTGGCTCTGGGGGAATGTTACATCCCTAGTCCAAAGAAGCCGACTCGATGGGACGTAACCCCGACCCCGAGCTAAAAGAAAGACTTGGCTCTGGGGGAATGTTACATCTCCAGTCCAAAGAAGCCGACTCGGTGGGACGTAACCCGACCCCGAGCTGAAATAAAGACTTGGCTCTGGGGGAATGTAACATCCCCAGTCCAAAGAAGTGGTGGCCTCGGCGGAACGAAATCCAGCCCCGAGCCGAAACAAACATCGATCTCGGCGGTACAAGAGCAGACCCGAGCCGGAAAGAAACATCGATCTCGGCGGTACAAGAGCAGACCCGAGTCAGAAAGAAACATCGATCTCGGCGGTACAAGAGCAGACCCGAGCCGGAAAGAAACATTTGTCTCGGCGGTACAAGAACAGACCCGAGCCGGAAAGAAACATCGGTCTCGGCGGTACAAGAGTAGACCCGATCCGGAAAGAAACATCGGTCTCGGCGGTACAAAATCAGACCCGATCCGGAAAGAAACATCGGTCTCGGCAGTACAAGAGCATACCCGAGTCGTAAAACAAATATCAAAACCATTGTGTAGGTCATAACAAACAAGCATAATCAAATGTCAGCCTAAAACAGAAGTGGTCTTACTCACATTTTTGGGATATGTTGCCTTCCGCTTTTTCGCCTCTTCTCCGACTGGCTCCGGCTTCAAGCCCCTCATTATTCGTCTCTTCCATCCTCTCCAGTCTGTTCATCATGGATTTCAACATGTTTCGATTTTCCTCCCTATCTTTCCTCATGTTTTCCTCTATTTTCTCCATCCATTCTACTGTTGAACTCCCCGATGACTGGTGATTTCCATCTTCTGCCATCGTCTTAATACGCGAGCTGCTTTTTGTTGGAGTTCCCCACAGACGGCGCCAACTGTTGGCGGCTGATTTTGGTCTTAGGGCAATATCGAAATATTACTCCCGAGACAATCCTCCCTCAATAATGAATTTGTTCGGTTATGGGGGAACCAAAAGAAAACTTAGCAAAAGACAGACAAATACGCCAATCGACAAAAATATTTAACGTGGTTCGGCGGATCAGATCCAACCCACGTCCACGGGCACAGAACAAGTGATACTTGATTACTGAAATAAGCTTATCTGCTCTGTTTTGTGTTTACAAGTCTGATCGTAATGATTCTGATGCTGATATTGATACCCCTTACTTACACTTTCCCTTCTATTTATAATAGTGAAGAAATCAGATTCATTTTCCCATAAAGATTCCTAGTTGAAAACTACATTCACTTCCCATATGCTATTAGGATACTGACTCATCAACCTTTCCCTATGAAAGTAGGATAATTTATCTCCTTATCCCATAAGAATATGATAACTTATCTCATAAGAATATGATACTTATCTCATTTATTCCATAAGAATATGATAACTTATCATCTGGAGCATATCTCGCTATCTGGTCGTCTTTATGAAGGTCGGTCACAATGGTCCTCTGAACTGAGAATGCTGCTATCGATCTGACAATACCTGTCCACCCGAGCTTAAGTGGTCGGTCACTGATCACCAAGTGCTCGGCCCCTTACCGTTGGCGTATGCAACATCGAATGGTCGGATCGGCATTAGTGGTCTCGATCAAGAAGGGAGTTACCCTTTTACCCCTGCCGTACTGCTTAAATATTATAGTGCTTAAAAAACACCATCAACAATATTTATTTTTCTGTTAACAGTGATAATGAGTTATTAAATTATTATACGGCTGACATGGTACATCCGTTGTATTGTAGATTTTCTCCAATATCAAATTCAAATTAATATTTGATTTAGGGAACGAGCTAAGGATGCATATATTACAACGAACAACTCAATCTAGTGACATTATTGAATTAATCAACGGTTTTAACACTATTTAATTACGAGATATTATAAATTTATATAATCGTGTTACGTATGCAATTATCACCTTCATATTCATGTGTTCCAATGTGAAGGAAGATTTTTTTGGTAATTTGAATCAACAATTTATGAAGTTTTTTGACAGTGGCTCACTACTACAGGGGGAGTATTGAAAAAAAAAAAAGATAACATCAAACAAGCTTTTGGTCAATTGTAATTTGTTTTTCCTTTTGGGTAACAATGATTTTTATTACCAATTTATGCACTACATAATTTGGCACATAGTTTTCTTGAAAGGAAAATATGGTCACTTAATGCTTCTATACATGTACAAAAATAGCACAATAAATAATGTTTTTTTTTAAAAAAAATTATTGGAAATCTTGCCGTCAAACCACTCTTACCGGGCTTAAGCGAAGCAAATA
Source organism: Zanthoxylum bungeanum (assembly GCA_019454045.1). Taxonomy (NCBI): domain Eukaryota; kingdom Viridiplantae; phylum Streptophyta; class Magnoliopsida; order Sapindales; family Rutaceae; genus Zanthoxylum; species Zanthoxylum bungeanum. The sequence goes on along the minus strand of SKCR01036300.1, from coordinate 28,016 downwards.
AAATCTCTGGTTGTCCCAAGCTATTATAAGAAACGCACTCCTTGGATTCGAACCAAAGACCTCAAGATAAGATCTTGAACCCTACACCATCAAATCACACCCCATTCGGCACAAATAATGCACACTTATTGACAAACAGCATAATTTCTTTTAAATTAAAAATTGCTTGTCTTTTAATGGAAAAATTATATTACGTGCTGGGTGTATATGTCATCTCTCTCACAGCAAATCTCCTTTTAATGGTTTGTTATATATTGTGCATGATTATCATTGCTCCTTTTAAAAAGGTTTGTGCAGCAAATATCACACAAAATGCAAAGGTGAAAATAAATTATAATAATTTAATATAACATTTTAAATTACACTACCAGCTAAAGCTTGCTACCTAAAGCTAAAGGCACAGACAGAGACAAAATCTTACCTATGATGTTTCCCATCATCTTTACATTTCAAATTATTAAGTGGGTCGCAAATGAAATTAAAATACAATTACTCTCAGAACCACCATTAAAATCATTTGCATTATTATAATGATTTATTTTTTAATCAACCTTAAGACAAATTAATCAAAACTCAATTATTTTATTAATGTGGGGACTGGGGAGCAGGTGGCAGTTACGATTATAACCCCCCGCGGTTCACCTCACTGCTTCGTATAAAGGGTGTGGGCTCCACTAGACCTTTTTGTTTGAGTCCGAACGTGACTAAATGGCGCGATCTGATTGGCGGATGCCCGGCGATTAATTAACCATATATATAATATAACTAACTGGTTGGATATTTTGTTTTAAGGGGAACTCACGCTCGTGTAATGTGCTTCAAACCGCGTGGAAGACACTCTCTCAAGTGTAATTAGACACCAAACCCATTAATTAAGAAAGCAATTGCCATGAAGAATCCTAAACAAGTTTTAAACTTTTGATGCCCATTTTTCTTTAAAAAAAGCACTATAAAATTGCCATAAATGGTTAAGTATTGCAAACAAGGAATCAATGGAAAGGCTCTTAACTTTAAGTGATTTAAACATAAAAAAAATGTATGTTTTGAGTATTCACATTCATGCCACTACATTAATCATAATTGATTCTATAATATCAATAAATTTATATTCAAATATTTAAAAAAGAAAGTTATTATGAAGTAGTTATCTTTAAAACTCATCTGATGCTTGACCTCATGAATATATATATAATTTTTTTTTAATGAGATTTAAACATCATCTGATATAAAATTTGATGAGCTTATAAAATTATTAATACTCTTCGCATAAGTTTTATATCATTGTAAATAAAATATTATAAATTTGGCGTAGAAATGAAACAAAATGAAAGGTACCAAACAACATTATAATGCAGTCGATTACTCAAGCAAATACATAAATCAATTTTAATTTTATTATATAATAAAACAAGAAGGGCCTGCTAGAGCTAGGCATATACTTTTGTTTCTCCGCATGTTAGGTGTCACGGGATGATTTTTCGAATAGTTAAAAGTCAGGTTCATGCGGCACTTGTCGAAACTCACATCTTATAAGTCAGTCTTCCTGATGTCCACAACCATTAAATTGAATAATTGGAATGTCTATGTATAATACAATAGTGGTAAGTTACAAAAGCTAATAAGCATTCGCAATATATAATAAGCAGCACAAAAAAGTAAATACGCACTCACACGATGATTTGACGTAACGAGAAGCTACACGAGACAATCGGATATGAAAATCGAGTATTTTATTAATAACATGTTCCTTACATGATAACCGTTAAATAAGTGGTTTATTTAAGGGCATAAGGATTTACAATTAAAGTGTTGGTGGTTTAGTGTCATTAAATATAAAATGAACATGCATTAAACAGATTTCCAGAAACAAATCTAACGTAACATGCCAAAAATAACATAAACCCTAAAACTTTGAGATCAGAAAAACCTTATAATAGACGTCCAAGTCGAGATGAATCTATGTCCTTAAGGAATTATTAGCCCCGTCTCGGTGCTCTACGGGTTCTGTGGCTAATGTTCTCCCAAGATAACTTTGATTCCTCTTCTTCAAGGGGCACTCCTTAAGAAGATCTTGAACTTGGAAATGGTGTGACTCTCTCTCTGACTCAAACAACAAAATAAGACTCTAAAATTTGGATGGATTCACTGGATTTCGGATCCCTTTGAATGAACAAGAGGACTCCTTTATAAAGGCATAGAATGCTGCATTTGAGGGCACCTTTTAGTTTGGGGTGCAACCCCCCTAAGGGTTATACCCATTCCATGCACTATTTGGAGTCTTAAGGCATGTTCTTCCAAAGTTTAGAGGACATGTCCCTACTCAAATGACAGGTCCATTCTCTATCCAAACTCTATATATATTTGGAGAATTACAACAATCCCCCACAATTCTCTAAATATCAATGCATACACTTGATAGATTTTCCGTGAACTAAAGCTGTATCGAAATAGGTAGCTTTCATCTTGAACCTTTCCTAGCGAATGACAATCAGATTTACTTGGCAAACCAGTGACCCATAGTCTTGACCTATTTTGCCATTGGTGTAAACCAAGACAATCGCCAACACACAGCTTTACTTCGACCATTTCTGTTCTATGGTTGTGTTCATTTCGGCCCTGAACAATGGTCCTGGATTCATGAAGCACTTTAGGGAAATCAGTATGTAAAATCCATGGAGGCGGCCTCACTTCTTACTTGAAATAGGTGATCTACTATGAAGAGGTAATCTGCCTTTACTCCCATTAAGACTCATCTCCTAATATATTGATCATTAAAAGCCTTAATTTATCCTAACCTTGACAGAGATCACTATGCGTCATTATCGGAATGAGAAATGGTACAAAACTCTTCAGTGCTTGTTTTAAATTGTAAAAATTTTCGGTTGTCCCTTTTGAACCTAGATATCGGGATCTCCAGTCAGCTAGGTTGGGTTTCCACAGTGATAATTCTTAATTTATAGGCTTCAAGCCCATTCCCCTCAATGACTTCTCAACTTGCTCTCTAACTAAATCTTTAGTAAGTGGATCCGCTAGGTTTTCCTTCGACTTAACATAATCGATCAATATAATGCCACTTGATAGCAGTTGACGTATGGTATTATGTCTCCGACATATTTGTCGAGACTTACCATTATACATTATATTTTGGGCTCTCCTAATAGCTGATTGGCTATCACAATGTATGCTTATCGCTAGCACCGGTTTGGGCTTTAACATCCCGCCTAGGCCAGGATGCTACCGGCAGGAGACAGGCTAACCCTACCTCCATAAGCCTCTTATTCTGACAAAATTTCGGCATGATGTATTCGTAACATCATGCAACCTGGCTTATAGCCAGCACCATGAGACAACCTGTTTATGTAACTCAACTCATATACAAACACAATCAAGGCCTCAGGCCTGAACTCAATGATCATAAACATAATGATTGGCCTCCGGCCCGAACTCAAGTAAAATACATTAATACATAACTATTAATTATAAATTACAAATGAAATAACAATGCAAAGGGCCGTGAGGACCCAACTTGACCCAGGACTCAATGACTTCCTCGACTGCAATTGGGGCAATCCACTGTCTTCAAAGTCTTCACCAAATTTATGCTACTAACCTGCAAAACTACAACTGAAATGGTGTGAGTCATATTGACTCAGTAAGTAATCATGCTCCTAACTACAACATAAACACACAATAGCTTATATTTTCGTTTCATTAAATTTCTTAAGTTATCTTTCACTGTAATCATGCAATTACATTTCCCTCATTCATTCTCAAACTGTCTATTTCTTGATCTTTTCACAAACCTGTCACTTAGCTGATCATCGGGTGCTACTCTTATTTGCTACATACTTTACCAAACATCTGAAAACTATAGGTAATTATATATATAAAGTTTCTATATCACCAATGTATAAGACTTATCATGCTTTTTCTGTGCTACACTGATTCTTACTTACCTTCTATACTCTTTACTAATATGGTTCATATATTTATTATAACTTTCTCTTTTTCATTATCTTGAAATATCATCAAATCGGACTATTAAAATCTTAATTCTGTTAATTACCTAACCCACTGTCACTATTCATGATTACATGCATATGCTACCATTTCATCATGAATTAGCATCCTTACAGTATATTCTTTCTAAGTAAGCAAGCAACTTATACAATCTTTATTGATGCACATATACTAAAATAAGATCTAGCTACTATGCACTCGTATTTTACAATTGCTAACTATATATAAATATACTATGCACAAGGTTAACCATACAGTCACGAATATAAAATCGTATAATCATACGCTAATATTTTACCAATTGTTTCTTTCATGTGAACATAAAATACACACAACATCAATCACAAATATAAATATATAATCATGCTATCATGCTTCAATGTCAACTATATGCATCTCAGAAGAATTACTATCATATATAGAATTCGTATGCATGTCGTGTATGCAATATAAAACTTCAACATGCTATGCTTTTAGAAGGTACTCTTTAAAACTCTTTCACGAAAACTGTATCTGAAGAATGAAAACTGGGATCTGTATCTAAAAACTGAAAGTTGTATCTGAAAATTGAAAACTGAAATCTGAAAAATTGTTTTCTAAACTCTGTTTCTGAAAACCGTGTACTAAAATCTGGTTTCTGAAATCTAGGTACTGAAAATCTGAAAACTGTGTACTGAAAATCTGAAAACTGAAAACTGTTGTACGTCCAGGACCATCACTCAACTGGACGTCTCTCTACACCCAGGACCATAACTCAACTGGGTGTACTCGATGCCAAGGACCATAACTCAACTGCGGCATCTCTGAGGTTGGTGGTACCCTACGTCCATGACAAATACTCAACTGCAACGTAGAGCTCTACACCCAAGACCATAACTTAACTGGGTGTAGCCACCACTAGGGACCAGGTACACGATCCTAAGCCGCCATCCTGGCCCTACATGTGCACATGTACTCTGTATCCGTCAATTCCAACTGTATCTTAAGTTACATACTGGGGTGAGGTTTTACCTCATGCCCCGAAAACCACATAAAATTGTTGATTAACTTTTAAAACATAAATCAAATCTCAAACTGTAAGAAACTTTTCTAAAATACTTTTCTTTCAAAAGCATCTACAACTTTTCTTTAAAACACTTTGAATTTCAAAAACGTTGTTAACTGCAACTCAATCTCTGAAAATCTTAACACACACACACATATGCACATGCATATATGCATCTCTCACGCTTCTTTCTACTCTAGCCATGGTTTATTACATGTCATACATGTACATAACTCAGGTCATGTATTTCTATAACACACTGAAATTATTCATATACATGCATTACTCAAATCATACATAAAACTTATCTTTACACTCTATATACCTATCTAACATTCTTACTATGTACAAGCTTTCTTATTACCTCATGCAACTTACCTTATATTCTATACGCATAACATGTCATGATTATGCTTTGCTCACACACAGACATATTTAAAATAACATACATTAAAGTACTTATAAACTATATACTCACTTACTAAATATATGTTTATGCTTATGTGTGCATGTACCTGTGTTCTTATTTTTGTATCCTTCTATATACATCCGAACATACATTTTTTTCATTCCCTTACAATATGTTCTTTAAACCTTAGTCTCATTCCCTAGGGTGTAGTTTCTACATCCCTCATACCCAAGTCTCGTTTAACGATAATCATAAACATGACATTATCATATACTTTATCTATCCATATATATGTACACACTGGTTTATACCTAGATATGCATCTCTTTACTCTCATATACTCATGCTTATCTTTTGTTCATACACATACTTTTCTCTTCGATATTCATCTTTATATATATATATATATATATATATATAAAAGTTTCATGCACATAACTATCTACAACTCATCATGTTAGTAATTCCGAGCAATAATAAATCTCTTAAGTATTCATAGCATGAGTTACTTACCTGGTTTGCGGCCACTCCTAACCTGGATCCGATCTTTTACAATAAATAACAAAACACGGTCAGAACCGCTATTTGAAGAACTTTCAACTCATCTATACTAAACTTCCGGACCTCCCCGGAAGACCCGAGTCATCTCCGACACTACGGTTTAAGCTTCATTACTCTAAAACATATCTTTCTATACTATTCCAACTAGCTGGGTAGCCTAAAATCTCGTTTTGTGCGTTTGCGGTAACTCTTGCGGAAAACTTTCTGCAAACGCTACGGAAGGGTCTCGAACCCTCCGAACTACTCCAGAATCACCAAATTACCCTCACAATATCATATATATAATCTTCATGATTACAGCCATCTACGCTCAGTCGTGCGAGAAACTCTGTTTTACCGGATACTCGCTAAATTTACCGGGTCGATCAAATCTAATCTGTTACTCCTCGGATTCTACCATATTTATCATTTTAACATATTAAATCATATTCAAATCATTTCATGCTAATTCGCTAAACTACGGAACTACTAGAAACATCCGAAAATAAAGATGCAAACTTTAAAATGACGAATTCTAAACAGAGAGTCGTACCGAAAGTCCGAGGCCATATTCGGACTCCCATCGGCCATACGAACGCGCTGGTGTGATCGGAATTCCGATCGGAGTTACTATTCATGTCAGGTTTCTATTCATCCATCGCTTTCTTCCTAGTTTTGCGTGATTCCGGCAGCTGTTCGGTGAAATCGACTCCGCACACTCGTAGTACTCGTCGAGGGCTTCAATTTGACGGGTGTCACGGGCCGTGGTTCGAAGCGACGAGCCGGGATCGGACGACCCAAACTCGCGCCCTTCTCTCTCTTTTTCTCGCCGTTCCGGGGGATTTTTGGGGAAACGCCGGCCACTATGTGGCCGGCCAGGTCGGGACGAAGCCGGCGGTGCCGGCTCGCACCGCCGGGGGTGGCCGGAAGGCCGACCGCCGGCTTCCCCTCCTCTCTCTCGCGTTTTACTGCCGTATCTTTTTTTTGTGTTCTGAATGCTAATAAAACCAATAATAATTAAAAAACAATTATGATAATAATAATATCTAATTCAGAATTTACCAAAATGCCCCCACTAATAAGGGTATTCTCGGAAATCATCACTTTTGAAGCCCTTCTGGCATGATTTTCGAAAAATATTCAACGTGAAAGTTGTTCATCTCGGAAAAACAAGTTTGATGGTTTAAGAATCAACTTGATCGGAGTTTGTTTGCAAATTCTATGGTCAAAATAGTAAACTTTACGCGTTTTACGAAAATCATGTATCTGACTTTTGATCCCACGCGTTTTCCAACACGACGAATATTCATAATATAATATTCCAACTCATATAAAATCACTTAAACTCTTATTCTTCATCATCATCATACTCCGAGACTAAAACATCCGTCCGGAAATCTTCTAGAACGGTCCCGAAAATCCGGGATGTTACATGGGCCAACTAGGAATATCCTCTAGGAAATTTCGAAGTCATTCCGCTTCTTTCGTTGTTTTGTCTAATGCTATGAATTCTGATTCCATAGTAGACTGGGCAATATAAGTTTGCCTCAAGGATTTCCATGAGACGGATGCATTACCGAGTATGAAAATAAATCCACTCGAAGATTTGGAATCCATTGTATCAGATATCCAATTAGCATCGATGTATCCCTCTAGAACAGAAGGATATCTCTTAATATAGCCCATATTTTGAAGTTTCTCTCAGATACCTCAAAACTCTTACTATGGCTTTCCACTGGTTATGTCCCGGATTACTTGTATATCTGCTAAGCATGTTCACAGCTTGGACGATATCAGGTCGTGTGCAATTCATGAGATACATCAGACTTCCGATGATTCTCGAATACTCTAATTGCGATACGCTTGAGCCATTATTCTTTTATAGATGAAGAGTTAGGTCTACAAGAGTTCTAGCCACATTTAGATCTCATTTATTATATTTCTCAAGTATCTTCTCAAAATAATGAGATCGAGATAATATATATCATTCTGATGTTCTAGAAATCTTAATTCATATGATCACATCAGCTACACCTAAATCTTTTATATCAAATCTGCTGGATAACACTCTCTTGGTAGGCATAATCATTTCATGATTACTACCAATTATCAGTATATCGTCTATATAGAGACACACAATGACATATCATTTTTAAGTTGACTTGGTGTAAACACACTCATTGGTTTTGTACCTATTTGAAAACATCTCTTTGTCAAATTTCTCATGCCATTGTTTAGGTGTTTGTTTTAATCCGTACAAGGATTTTACAAGTTTGCACACTTTCTGTTCTTGTCCAGGAACATTGAAACCTTATGGTTGTTCCATGTAAATCTCTTTATCCAATTCACATTCAAGAATGCCGTCTTTACATCCATTTGATGTATTTCAAGACCAAATATAGTTGTTATGGCTATGAGCATTCTTATCGATGTGATACGAGTCACTGGTGAATAAGTGTCAAAGTAATCAATGCCTTTCTTTTGTTTATAACCTTTTATGACAAGTCTTGCCTTGTACTTATCTATTGATCCATCAGGTTTCATCTTCCGTTTGAATATCCATTTGTAGCCCAGCGGCTTACAACTTGGAGGAAGATCAACCAACTCTTAAGTATGGTTATGTAGGATGGAATCAATCTCACTGTTGATAGACTCTTTCCGCAAAGGTGCTTCTGGTGAAGACATTGCTTCTTTATAGCTTTGAGGCTCATTTTCTAACAAGTATGTTAGAAAATCGGGACCAAACGACTTAGACGTTCTAGCTCTTTTGCTACGTCTAGGTTCGATTGTCTCAACGTTTGCACATTGAGCTGACTCTTGGTCAACCTGATCACTGTCTTTGACAATATCAATAGTTCTTTTGAGAGACTATATTCTTTGTCTTTCCTTACAAGGAAAAGTCTCTTCAAAAAATGTTGCATTCCTTGACTCAATTATCATATTCGGATTGATGTTAGGAATCTCAGACTTGTGTACAAAGAATTGATACGCACTACTGTTGCGAGCATATCCAATTAATAAACAATAAAAAAATTAGGGTCCTATTCTAACCTTCCTAGGTTTAAGAACCATTACTTTGGAAAGACACCCCCACACTTTTAGGTATTTGTAGAAAGGTACGTGACCTTTCCACAACTCATATGGTGTCTTGTCTAATCTTCTATGAGGAAGCTTGTTCAGAACGTAGTTTGTGGAAAGCAAAGCTTTCCCCCAAAAGTTCTGGGGTAAACCAGAGCTTGTCAACATGGCGTTGTCCGGTTTTTACGCTCAGCACTCCCGTTTTGTTTAGGCGAATAAGGAGCAGTGGTTTCGTGAATAATTCCATGATTGGAACAATATTCACTAAATGGTGACACATATTCACCACCTCTATCGCTCCTGATTCTTTTGATTTTCTTTCCAAGTTGATTTTCAACTTCGTTCTTATAGCATACAAAGCTCTCAATAGCTTCATCTTTACTTCTTAGCAAATACACATAACAGAATCTTGTGTTATTATCGATAAAAGTGACAAAGTACTTTTTACCACCTCTTGTTTGCACAATATTCATATCACACACATTAGTGTGTACAAGTTCTAAGAGTTCAGAACTTCGTTATATGAAATGAAATGATGCTCTATGCATTTTTGCTTCAGCACATACCTCATACCTATGTTGGCTATCAATTGCAAATTTAGGTATAAGTTCCATGTTAATTAATTTACGCATTGTATCATAATTAACATGTCCTAACCTCCCATGCTATACATTTTGTGACTCAATAATATAAGAGGAAGTTGTAGCTTTATTAATAGCATTGTGTCGATCGGTAGTCATTATTTTGAATTTGAAAAGGCCCCCAGTGAGGTATCATTTTCCTACATATACATCGTTTTTGGTCAATACAAATTTATCAGAAACAAATACAAGCTTAACCAGCCTTGCTAAGGACAGAGCCCGAGACCAAGTTCTTCTGAATATTAGGAACATGCAATACATTCTTCAATGTAATCTTCTTTCCAGATGTCATCTTCAGAACCACTGTGCTTTGTCAAACTTCTCTTGAGGTAGACGAGTTTTCCATTGTCAGATAATCGCCGCCACCAACCTTCTGATACGAGGAAAACATCTTGCTATCTTCACAGATATGACGAGTAGCCCTACTATCTACTTACCATTCTCTCGGATTCCCAACCAAGTTGGCTTCAGTTATCATTGCTGATAGGTTCATATCTGAGATCTCTTTAATCAGCTGCTAATATTCAGTAACATGGGTCTCATTTTTCTTTTTCTTGCCCTTTTCGTAAGACTTCTTGTTTCTGCAGTCCTTTGCCATGTGACCTCTCTTTCCACAGTTATAGTATTTCCCCTTGAACTTCTTGTTAGCTTGGGAAGAATCAGCTTTATTGTTCTTTCTCTTCTTGCTATCCTTTACACCATCGACGATGTTGGCCTTAGACTCTATAGTCTTGTAGCTGGCCTTCTTGGACTTCCTATTGTCCTCTTCAATCCTCAATCGAACTCTGAGGTCTTCAAGGTTTATCTGCTTCTTTTTGCGTTTCATATAGCTCCTGAAGTCCTTCCATGATGGTGGCAACTTGAAACGTCTCATAGAGTTTCATTTCTTCATCCAGTATTTCATAAATGATCGATTACAGTTCACCCAACTGAGACATTACCGTTTTTGAATCTAACATTTTGTAGTTCAGGAATCTACCCACGATAAATTTATTTTGCCCGACATCCTCTTTTTTGTATTTCTTCTCGAGAGATTCCTAGAGAATCTTCGAAGAAGTCATGCCTTGATACATATTGTACAAGGTATTTTCAAGTCCACCCAAAAGGTAGTTCTTGCAAAAGAAGTCGCCAGACAACCATGTCTTTTCTCGCAGTTGCTTGGCTGTTTCTGATTCATCTTCAACAGGATCCTGAGGATCTTTGAGGTACTTAGCCAACTGGAGAGTTGTCAGGTAAAATAATAGTTTACTTTGTCACTGTTTAAAGTTTGTCATACCAAACCTTTCCGGATTTTCTCCATGAGAGACCAGTACTGTGATGTTTCCGCTAGCCATGTGTAACTGGAAAAACCAACAGAGATCAATAAGTCTACAAAAGATAAATTACATAACGATCAACAAATGATCTTGTTTGAGTGATATACTAAGTATCCACTCATTGTTCTATTGGACGGTAGTACCAATAAACACAAGTCCTTGAATTTCGAATAAGGTTTCTTATGAAAATTAAACAAATGAATATTCCTAGAGGACGAGGGGGTCCGAAGTAACCACTTAAATCCCTGACCACTTAGGCTCTTATCGCATTTTGACAGAATATCCTTTAAACACTTCCTCGATAGAATCTCTTAGCAATTCAAATCTTAGTATTACACTTTTAATTTTACAAAATAATATTCGATATGTGTAGATATATGTGTTTGTTTCAATCAAGATTGGATGAAATTACTTGTGTACGATTACACTTTAAATTCCCAACCAAGTATGCAACACACAATTAATTTTCAACTTTATCACTATGTGTATGCTTGTGATAATTAAACATCCTAAAAATAACTTAAATCTATACTACCAAGATTATTGTGATTCAGTATATGATTTACTAAGTTAATATTGTGATTAATTAAATTAATCTAAGTCTTTTCAATTTAGACACAATTCCAGGACTTAGTTCGATAGTGTCGCATTCGTATCTACATTCGAACGAGACTGTCCAGTATGTGCACATTCGTGTTGTGTTCGAGAATGCTTTCGAATGAAGTATTCTTGAGAGTTCACATTCATAGAGCGTTCGAGAACGCGTTCGCATGGAATATTCCAGAGAGTTTAGGTTCGCGTGGCGTCTGAAAACGTGTTTGAACGGAATATTTTAGAGAGTTTACGTACGTGTTGCATTCAGGATGTGTTCGAACATTTTATGTCAGAGGGCTTGCGTTCGATTTGTGTTTGAATACATATTCGAATGTTCTTAGGTAGAAGGTTTGCGTTCGAGTTGCGTTTGAAGACCTGTTCGAACGTTCTTATTGAAATTCAGATTTTTTCCTTTACGTTCGTCGGGCGTTCGAACATCCTACGTATTTTTCATGCACATACTTTATTTTTCCAGAAAATTTTCTTATCTAAACATGCGAATTTCTATATAACAATATTAAAATTGATAAATTTTTAAGATTGTTGGTGGTTTAGTGTCATTAAACATAAAATAAACATGCATCAAACAGATTTCCAGAAACAAATCTAACTTAACATGGCAAAAACAACATAAACCCTAAAACTTTGAGAATCAAAAAAACCTTATAAATGACGTCCAAGTCGAGATGAATCTCTGTCCTTAAGAACTTATTAGCCTCGTCTCGGTACTCTACGGGTTCTGTGGCTAATGTTCTCTTAGGATAACTTGGATTCCTCTTCTTCAAATGGCACTCCTTAAGAAGATCTTGAACTTGGAGATGGTGAGACTCTCTCTCTGACTCAAACAACAAAATGAGACTCTAAAATTCAGATGGATTCACTGGATTTCGGATCCCTTTGAATGAACAAAAGGGCTCCTTTATAAAGGCATAGAAGGGTGCCTTTGAGGGCACCCTTTGGTTTGGGGTGCAACCCTCATAAGGGTAATACCCATTTCATGCACCATTTGAAGTCTTAAGGCATGTTCTTCCAAATTTTAGAGGACATGTCCCTACTCAAATGACATGTTCCTCCTCCATCCAAACTCTATATATATTTAGAGAATTACAACATAAAGCTCATAAATCACCAATGCACATAGCCACACATTGGCGTCATCATTTCTTAAAGAGATTTTAAAAACTTGCATATGCAATACAAGAAAAATACGTTTATGGTGCATTTACGTATTTGTAATCAGAATAAGATGGAATCAAAATGAGCTGCAATGAGAATGGTAAATCGAAATCAAAATAAGATGTTTACTTAACTGTATGAATCAGATGAAGTAGTATTACTGGTGATGTATTTACTTTATCTAGTAATCGGAAAGAATTTTTAATAAGTTACAAAAATGTCTTTAGTTATAATTATATACTAATTTATTACTTACTCTTAATTAATTATTAATTATTTTTAATTTATTAAATTATTAGTTTATTAAAATATTAAAATATTATTTTATTATTAATTATTGATTAATTTTATTTATTATTTTATAAAATAAGCATTACATAATTAATTAATTATTAGTTATTAATGTATTAAAATACTAAATATTAAAATATTATTTTGTTAAATATTATTTTATTAAAATATTGAATATTATTTTAGTATTAATTATTAAAATATTGATTAATTATAAATTTTTAATATATTTTATTTACTATTTATAAATTAATATTAATTAATTATATTAGGATAATATTGTAATTTCTCATAAAAATGAATCTCATTACCGTTGGATGGTGAGAATGAAAATCTCATTCTCCACTCCCAAATATGTGGGCTTCACTCTCATTCTCAATCATATTTTTAAATGGATTATGGTGTTGTTTACATTAACATCAATTTATATTTATATATCTATAAAAATGGATGTTAAAACATCATTCTTAAATGGTGATCTTGATGAAAATTTTTATATGGAGCAACCTAAAGGGTTTCTGCTTCCTGGAAATGAGAAGAAAGTTTGCAAATTGGTTAAGTCATTATATGGATTAAAGCAAGCTCCGAAACAGTGGCATGAAAAATTTGATAATATTATATTATCAAATGGATTTAAACATAACGGAGCCGATAGATGCATTTACTCTAAATTCACAAATGATTATGGTGTGATAGTATGTCTTTATGTTGATGACATGCTAATTATAGGAACTAATATGCAAGACATAAATGATACTAATAAGTATTTAACTTCTCAATTTAAAATGAAGGATTTGAGAGAAGTTGATACTATCTTGAGTATTAAAGTTAAAAAATATAGTGGGAGGTTTGGCTTTATGTCAATCTCACTACATTGACTAGGTTCTTTCCAAATTTAATCATTTGGATATCAAGGAATTTAATACTACACTTGATGTTTCTAATAAACTGGTTGAAAATTCTAGAAGATCTGTAAGTCAATTAGATTATGCTAGTGCAATTGGCAACTTGATGTATGCTATGCATTACACTAAACCAGAATTTACATATGTTGTTTGTAAATTATCAAGATATACCCATAATCCTGAAAATGATCATTGGAGAGCAAAAGAAAGAGTTAATTGTTATCTTAAAAAGACAAAATCCTTTGCGTTAGTTTAAAATAGATTTCCTTTGGTATTAGAAGGATATTGTGATGCTAGTTGGATGACTAGTATTAATGATAACAAGTCAACGTCTGACTGGATTTTCACTTTAGGTGGATGAGCTATTTCATGGGCTTTAAAGAAACAGACGTGTATAACTCACTCTACAATGGAGCATGAGTTTATTGTTTTAGCAGCTGCAGGCAAAAAAACAGAATGACTAAGAAATTTATTACTAAATATAAAATTATGGCCACAACCGATGTCAACTGTCCTTTTGCACTGTGATGGTGAAACAATTATGTCTAGGGCATTAGCAAGATTTACAGTGGAAAATCTAGACATATTGCTTTAATATATTAGTACATAAAATAATTAATTTCTGAAGGTATCATCATAGTTGTTTATGTAAGGCCTAATGACAACCTTGTTGACCCATTGACTAAAAGATTCTCGAGAGATATGATAATGAGCACATCGAGTGCTATGAGTTTAAAAGTAATTTGACATGTCACGAGTAATGGGAACCTTAACTCTACTATTGTTCAACAATTCTAAGGGTTTAAAAGGTAACAACAAGTTATAGTTTATGACAGTTAACATGTACTAGAAATTATAGTATTTAAAGAAAAGATGATGAGTATAAAATTACTCTTAATGAAAAAACAAAGGTCGGTTAAGGACTAAGTTAGTCCAAATCAAGGACTTGGTTAAATCTTCACCTATGTAAATACAAGAAGTGGTGTCGCTTCTATTAAAAGTTTGGGATATTAAACTTTGAAAGTGTTTATGAATTCAGGAGGTAGCACAAGGCCATATTATGGTGCTAAAGCTCATGGTGAATATATTAAGAAATTGGCTTGATTTAAATGTTTAATGTGTATAACTTTTCCGTTTTTTCAATTAAGGAATTGAGGTTTAAAGAGTATTAATCTGACCATCAATTTCGACAAAACTTGAAATGCTTATACGAGTAGTAGGTTAAAGTCGAAAGACACCTATTATATACATTAAAGTTTAAATCAAACATATATATCACTAACTAAGTGAGTGATTATTAGATAGTTAGTGATTAAGTTATGAGAATAGAAGATAATATAAATGAATCCCACATCTAAAAACTACAAAATGAAATAAGTGTTTAAATACATTTATTACATCAATTTGATTCAAATTGATTGGTGGGAATTTTAGAGGGAAACATAAATTTGGCTATGAATTAAATAATATATATATAGTCAAAGATGAACACTTGTGCCTTGGGCTTAAAATTAATTAACAATTAATCATTTTAATTAACGTTTGTTCAAAATTAATTATTTTTTGTTTAAATTTAAGTTAACTGTAAAATAATAGTTTGATTTGAAAGGAAATGTAAATTGCCAACAGTTTGATTTTAAAAAAAAAAAAAGGTGTCAATTGCCAAAGGTTACTTAAGGTATATAAATACATGTAAAATTCCATAATTAATCATTATCAAAAATCATTCTCTCTTCCTCTAAATTTTTTATATGTTTTTGGGAGAAGTTCCATATTTGCTACCTTGAATTTCTGATTAGGCTTTGTAGAAATCCTGAAGGGATACTGTCATATACCCAGTAGCACTTGCAGTGGAGACATTAATTCCTTAAATATAGTGATTAGACTATCAAAATCATATTTTCATAGTCCGTAATTTATTTATGTTTTAATTATCCCTAACAAGATCAACTTAATATATTGATCCATTGCAATTGCACGCTGTCTGTTACATTATGTCATTATGGCAATTACAACCCGTTGCTTTGTGGCACGTGACACTAAGGTGATGCGCAGTCTTGAGAAGCGGCACGTAATTGGCATCTCTCTTTTATTTTTACTAATTTTGGTTCCATCAGAAAGGAATTAAAAAAAAAAAAGAAGGTACACGCGTGGAGAGAGAGTTATCAATTTTGACATGAATAGTAAAAAGACATTTAACTTCCAATCCCGATGAACTGAAAATCTCCAACTCATACTTTTCGTTCACCAATGGGGACCAGATCTTTTGTTGGGTTTCCAACTTTGCAAGCACATGAATGAGAAGGCCGATACCATCGCATAATTTTGTATTTAATTAAGGGTCATGCTAACTAGTGCTCTAAGGGCACTCATTAAGAATCCATTTTTAGTAAATTTTCATATTACTTTTATGGGGAAAGTAAAAAAATGTTAAAATATTAATTATTTTTTCATTTTTCCTATAAAAAATTTCATAAAATGGATCATTAACAAGTGCCCTAAGGGTACTCATTAGCATTTCCCTTTAATTAATATGAAATATAAAAAATGAAAATTATATCCCTATTAAGAAAATTGCTGCTCCCCCCACCCCGTGTCGGTCCCCCCTCTCCCGTCCCTTCAAATGATTTATTTACCCTATTTTCAAAAACTCTCTTTTCATTAATTTTTGAAATAAAATAGGTGATATAAATTATTAATTAATTAATTAATCAAAATAAATTTTAATGAAATATTCTGTACATCTCTTTTATCTCATACATCACGTAAGTCTTAAGGAATAAATTATTTTTATTTTATTAATTAAATTATTCTAATTTTTTTATATTTATATATTTTTCTTATACTTATTTAATAATTTTTTTATATATCTATTTTCTATTTTTTTGTTTAATAAATTTATATAAATTTTATTTATTTAACACTACTTATGAAATAAAATAATTAAATCAAAAAAATAATCAAATAAGTAAAAGAGGAAAAATAAATGAGATAAAAATAAAATAATCAAATCAAAAAATAATATTAAATAATTAAATTAAAAAAAATATTAAATCAAAAAAATAATTTATTTAAAAGAGTATGCGTATTATTATCATTTAAAAATTTTAAAAAATCATTTAGTTAAATCAAATAATTAAATCAAAAAAAAAGATTGTGTTTGTCATTTATTTAAATGACAAATGATTTTATTATAAATTTAGGGGAGGAGAGAGAGGTAGGGATGAAGGGGAAGGGTCTGATTTTATTTTTACTTTATTAAAAGTTATTTGTTTTATTTACTTTTGTAAATCAGTATCCATATATACTTTTACTTTATTAAAAAAATTACTTTATTAAAAGTAGTGTTGATTCTGATTCTAATTTTATATTTTCTTTATTAAAAGTTATTTGTCTTATGTACTTTCGTAAATAAGTATCTACATCTACTTTCACTTTATTAAAAAAAAAAATTACTTTATTAAAAGTAGTGTTATTCTGATTCTAATTTTATATTTTCTTTATTAAAAGTTGTTTGTCTTATTTAATTTCGTAAATCATTATTCATAGCTACTTTTACTTTATTAAAAGTTATTTGTTTTATTTGTGTTTACTTCTTATATAAAGAGGTAGTTTGCAAGTTTGAAGATAAGATCATTTTAGTTTCTCTAATCTCATTTTCTCTTTCCCCTTCAACATATCATTCTCTCTTCTTATAATAAAGTTATCATCTTAGTAAAACATTATGGATAACTATAACTTGGGCTCATTTTCAGATAGTTGGTCATGTGAGAGTGATGTTCTAAGTGGGGAAAGCATCTCCAACAATAGTCGCGATTATACAACTGAATTTACTACAGACTAGGATAATTATTATTGTTGTATTATGTATATTCGCTATTTAATTTTAAAGTAGAGAAATTATGCATATTTGTTATTTATACGTCTTCGTTATCTTTTTTTAAATAGATATTTGAAAGTAGAGTAGATATGATAAATAGGGCGAAAACAGTTGGTCTAGAAAATAATATTGTAATAGTGATTAAAAATTCTACTAATTTAAAAGGCGACAAGCTGCCAAAGTGCCATCTTATGTGTGAAAGAGGAGGAAAGTACAAACTGCCACGGTATCTTGTTGAAGGTCAATCCATAGTAAGGAATAGTGGGACAAGAAAATGTGAATTCCCATTTGAGCTGCGAGGTAAACCAATACCTCCGGATTGTGTTATGTAGGGATTAAAGGTTAAATATGGTTTTCATAACCATCAAGTAGCATAATATCTTGATGGTCATGAGTATCTGTCTAGGTTAAAACTATTAGAGAAATAATTTGTGCTCGACATGGCCAACAACACCGCACCCTGTGAAATTCTTAGTATTTTAAAAGAAAGAGACCCGTCAAATACTATAGGAATCAAAAGTATTTACAATGCTATTTCCACAAACAAATAAGCTAAACGTGGTGATCTAACTTCTATTCAATATGTTTTGGATCAATTGATTAAGAAAAAAAATACCTTTATGATTACCTTACAAATCCATACACCAATGAAATTACAGATATTCTTTGGGTTCATCCTAAAAGCCTAGAGTTATCTATTAACTTTCCGTCTGTATTGATCGTTGATGCCACATACAAAACCAACGAGTATCAGATACCACTATTAGAGGTTGTTGGTATCACATCCACAATGCGAACTTACTCGCTTATATTTGCATATCTTATTAATAAGACGACAGAGCAACTAACATGGGCATTTGAAAAAGGGGCCTCGTTGCCATCAATATTTTTTTTCAGATCGTGATTTTGGGTCTCATTAAAGCCATTGAAACATATTTTCCTATGGCTCGTTACATTCTTTGTATTTGGCATATAAATCAGTGTGTAATGAAGAAATACAGTCATATGTTTGGTATGCAGTGGAAACACTTTTATTCATAATGACACTCCTTTATTAATTCATCAATACAATGGTCTTACCAGCAGAAATGTGAGGTGATGTGCGAGGAGTTCAAACAATACAATGGTGCTCTAAATTACCTTTGGGAGACATGATTACACCCTTACAGAGACCGATTTATTTCAGCATGGATTGATACATGTATGCACCTGATGAGCAATTCAAGTCAAAGGTATAGTTACATTATTGTCTGACTAATTTAATTTTGGTCATTATTGTGCTGCTAATGAAAAATACAATATTTTTTTAATTAAAAGGCTGAGTCTGCACATTCGAGATTGAAGTTATATTTTATAAATATCATGTCATCCCTACAAATATCTTTTGAAAAAGTACACAAAATAATGAGAACTCAGTTTAGGGAAATTCAGAAGTCATTTGAGAAATCTTTAAACATTCCACGCCATACACATTTGCATGAGGATATTTTTAATCAAATAAGGTGTTGAATTTCATTAGAAGCCATGTAGTACATTTATGACCAGTTGAAATGTGTTGAGGAAGAATCTCACCAACTAGTCGGCATGTACAATTGTTCATTCAAAATAATATACGGATGGTCATGCATTCACGATATTGCATATTACCTTCATCTTTCCATTCCAATTCCGATACAAAGTGTTGTCGTACATTGGAGGAGGTTATCTATGTATGTACACGAGTTCAATTATGATGCAACACGACCTAACATGATATCAAATGTTGTTGAAATATTAGATGAGATGGATCCATGTTTGCGTGAGAATATAATAGAAAAGTTTCTCAATATGGCAGATCCATCTCAAAGAACAATTCAAGTCCTTTCGTACAACACTGAACATAGAGGTCAATTTAAGGAAGAGATGAACAAAGCAGGCGCATACCTTCTTTTAGATATGCATCAACTTCAGGATCAATGGTCACTCAACCAACTGTAATGACTAGAGTGAAAAGGGGTCATGGGAGGCGATCAACCTATGATCTGTCTCAAGTTCCATTAATCTGTGATATCTATATTAAGAAATTATATGTGGCATGTCAACGTTATATTTCCCACACTATTGACGATCAAACTGATGGCCATTGTGAATTTAGAGCAATAGCTGCACTAATCGGGTATGGCGAAGAAGGTTGGGGTCGGGTCAGGTACGATACGATCTTGTTGAAGAGATTTAACAAAATAAGGATTTATATGATCGACTTTATCCATCAAACGGATGGGCATACAATCTATTACACTTACTGCATTTCTTCCATTCGCAGGCACCTGAGGTACATTGGATGGACTCAATGAGTTTAGGAATTATCATCACATCGAGGTACAATCTTGTACTCCATACATTTGCTGATAATGTTTGGAGTTATTTTACTCATTTGCCATTAAGGTCTCATTTAG
The DNA here is from genome assembly GCA_019454045.1 of Zanthoxylum bungeanum. Lineage (NCBI taxonomy): Eukaryota > Viridiplantae > Streptophyta > Magnoliopsida > Sapindales > Rutaceae > Zanthoxylum > Zanthoxylum bungeanum. Next base: position 7,686 of record SKCR01036300.1, on the reverse strand, counting down.
TTCATAGCATGAACGTCAAGAAATAGCTATTGCTCATGTTGGCAGACACTTTGTGCAAGTTTTTTTACATCCTCATTACCCTGTACCACTCATCCCAATGTGGTGGTGGGAACATTCATCATACGAAACTAAAGAATGGACCATTTATTATAGGATTCATAATCAATTATGGTACGAAGTATTGGGTATATCACTAAGTACGCTAGGAGAAGACTTCGGAGGCAACTTAGATTATAATTTGTGTTTTTATATTTTTAAGTGTAGCTTTTTATGTTATTATTTGTATTCTTTTTTAATTATATATTTTTCTAATATACATTAGAATATTTTTATAATATATAAGTAGTGTTAAATAAATTAAAAAAGAATCACAAAAATTGAATGAATAAATGAACACAAAATAATTAATAATAAATATGAAATTTATAATATTTATTAAACAAATAAAAAAGAATAAATATAAAGACCAAAAAAATAATGCTCCCCATTAATGTAACATATGACGTGACATTATCAAATTATATATAAAGTAATTTTATCATCTTATTGGCATGTGATAAATTATAATTATATGAGCCAAACTTAGTCTGCTAAGATCCATAAATTTAATACAAAATTATAAGACTTGATTTATTAATTTAATTTTATAATGTTAATATGAAGTCCTCATGTGTCGCAATGAGAAGATTTAAAATGTTTAACATACACACACATATATAGGAAATGCTAACGAGTGCCCTTAGGGCACTTGTTAAGAATCCATTTAATGAAAATTTTGATGGAAAAAAGAAAAAAATCATTAATATTTTGACAATTTTTAATTCCCATAAAAATTATGTTAAAACTTTCTTTAAATTGATTCTTAACGAGTGCCATATATATATTTGAAGAGTGAGAAGTCACTTTTCAATATTAGAGAATGAGAAGTACGAACTGATTTGAAAAATCTCTTATGGAACTAATTTTAATGAAGTGACGCTTCTATTTAATAATTAAAAAGTTTTTTTTTTGGGAATTGCCTTATCCGATTATGAAAACATTCATTAGTTGTAGTACTTAATAATGTTTTTAAAATCGGATTAGACCAAACCGAGAACCGACCATTTATCTAGTCCGGATAATAGCTGGCTACCTATAAAATCGGTGAAAATCGATCAAAATTGGTGAACCGATTAAAAAACGAGGAACCAATAAAACCCAATTTTTATCTTCAAAAAAAGAAAAAAAAAAAAGAAAAAAAAAAAAGAACTATGTAAATGAAATGGCGTCAGTTTGGGTATAAACAAAACAAGGGCTTTTTAAATTGTAGAAAATGAAAAAGGGCATGAAGCCATAACCGTCTCTATGCCTCTCTCAAACTCAACTCTATGCCTCTCTCAAGTCTCAACTCAACTCTCGTCTCAACAGTCAACACTCTGATCGTTTCTTTCGTCTCAAGTGTGTGTGCTTTGTTTTCTTAATATTCATCAATTCACGCTTCACAGGGCAAGTTTTGATAATTGAGTGCGTTGTTGTAAAATTTGATATTTAGGTTTACAAAGAAACAGCAACATACGATATGTTGTTTTTTATTTTATTTTATTTTATTTTAGAGATGTAGCAAAATGGGTCTTTTAGAGGGATTGCAGATTCTGAATTTTGGATGGAGTTTGTAGATGTACCAAAATATTTATGTTTGATGGCTCCTTGAACTGCTTGTCAAGTTGGCAAAAAAATTTTGTTCTGTTTTTTCATTAAAAAAATCTATTGATTTGAATCATTGGTTTTTGACGCGATGTTGAGAGCAATGTGAATACTTTGTTTAAGAATCTGGTTCAGGATCCGTTCGCGTTGAAATATATCAGATGCAACTCTGAATGTTCTGTTGCATTATACCTCATATAAAATTTCATATTAATTTTTTAATTCCATTTTTGAAAGCCCTTCCATTCCAAGTTGTGTAATTTTTATAATTTTAAATTAATTATATTATTTATGATATGATTTTTTTAATTTATATTAAACTTTTTCTATCAGTCATTAAAAAATGGGTAGTTGCTAATTAGTATTATCCAAAAATGCACGCTCCCGAGAATCGATCTGATGCCATGAGAACCGTCCACGTGGATTTGATTGCGGATGTAGGACCCGTGAGGATTTTGACTTTTCTTACAGCCGCCGCCTTAAGCAATGCATTCTGCAGCTAGTCCCCAAGGACGAGTGGGGCCCACATCTGAGTAATTGCAAATTAAGGGAGAGTATTTGCCTGAACGGTCCCCTACCTACTTGATTTCTCTTTTCTTTTCTTATTTTCGATTTCGCTGTATTTTTTTTATTATTATTTTTTAATGTGACCTACCGTCAGGCAACCGGCAGAGGGAACGGGGCTTACGTAACTTAAAAGGAAATGTCTATTCAAGTAACAGAAATTTTGACCACATTATAGGTTTAAAGGTCAAAAAATTTGCTTATTAATTAAAACATGCTAATAAGTAAAAAATCTTCAAAATGGACTAAAAAAAAAATACTAAATCAACAGCCCGCCGGGGCTCCATCCTAATCCTATTCCAAACCGTGAGAGTTTAAAAAACCGTTTTTCATTATAGAGTATTAATTGAGAAATGTATATCTGAGTGTAGGTCAATTTTCAAAAAAAAAAAAAAATATAGGTCACATTAGGGCCAATCCTAAAGTAGATCCGGCAGAAGTTCCGATTCGAATCAAACCGAAACGAAAGGAATTGTCCAGAATCAAAATCGAATCGGAACATGAATGATGTATAAATTCCTTCTCGTGTGGTCTATTGTCCGTTTTAAGGACTGGTTGATTAAGTCTGTATGACTTTATTTCAATGAAACCTCAATTTTACATATACAAGACTCAAAATCGGGCGATATCTCATTATGTCGGTTTTGAATTTGCATATCTGATACCATCTGTTGACGGCTGATTTTGGTCTCGAGGGCAATGAAGGTTTTTTACTCCCGAGACAATCCTCCTCCAACTGTGAATTTGTTTAGTTTATGGGAAACCAAAGCAAATTTGGCAGAAGATAAGTAAATACACCAATCAACAAAGAGATTTAACGTGGTTCGGCAGATTAAATCCAACCTACATCCACGGGCACGGAACAGGTGGTATTTTATTACTGAAATACGCTTGATCGAACAGCTCTGTGTTTACAAGTCTAATTCTCTCTTGTTCTCTCATTCACTCTCAACTCTCAACTCCACCTTAAAAGCACGCTTTCTGCTCATATTTATAATAGTAAATAAATCAGTTTCCTTCTTTATTAAGGATTCCTAGTTGAAAACTACCTTTACTTCTTGTATCCTATTAGGACACTAACTTATCAACTTACCCCATGAAAGTAGGATAACTTATCATCTCATCCGTAAAAATAGGATGTCTCATATTCTGGAGCCTATCTCGTCTTATGCTCGGTTTTCATGAGGTCGGTCACAATGATATTTGAACTGAGAATGCTGCTACCGATCTGATAATGCCCGATCATCCGGTCTTAAGTGGTCGGTTACCGATCATAAGGTGCCGGTCCCTTACTGTTGGCTTTTAGTGGTCAGATCGGCTTTAATGATTTTGATCAAGAAGGGAATTACCTTCTTACCCATGCCGTATTGCTTAAATATCATAGGGCCTGAAAACACCGCTAACATTTGTCCCCTAGTTCTCGGTTCCAACGAGTTATACAAGTTGGTGCCGTGAACTATATAAAAAGAACAGTACTCCTGACGGACTGATGGCCGACCTTTTTTTATTTTACATGTTTCTATTCCACTTTTTATCTTTCATAATATGTTCCGAATAATCTCCTGTAAACGATCTCTCGAGGCCCGGCCATGAGGGGACAACCCGAGACGGAAATTAGATCATGCGGTGGGACGTAACCCGACCCCGAGCTGGGAGAAACACTTGGCTCTGGGGGAATGTTACGTCCCCAGTCCAAAGAGACAGACTCGGTGGGACGTAACCCGACCCCGAGCTGAGAGAAACACTTCGCTCTGGGGGAATGTTACGTCCCCAGTCCAAAGAGACAGACTCGGTAGAACGTAACCCGACCCCGAGCTGAGAGAAACACTTGACTCTGGGGGACTGTTATGTCCCCAGTCCATAGAGACAGACTCGGTGGGACGTAACCCAACACCGAACTGAGAGAAACACTTGGCTTTGGGTGAATGTTACGTCCCCAGTCCAAAGAGACAGACTCGGTGGGACGTAACCCGACCCCGAGCTGAGAGAAACACTTGGCTCTCAGGGAATGTTACGTCCTTAGTCCAAAGAGACAGACTCGGTGGGACGTAACCCGACCCCGAGCTGAGAGAAACACTTGGCTCTGGGGGAATGTTACGTCCCCAGTCCAAAGAGACCGACTCGGTGGGACGTAACCCGACCCCGAGCTGAGAGAAACCATAATGGCCTCCTCGGTGGAGCGAAATCCAGCCCCGAGCTGAATAACCAAGTGGTTTCGGCGGAACGAAATCCAGCCCCGAGCCGGATAACCAAGTGGCACACAGAGGCCTCGGCGGGAAAAACCCAACCCCTAGCCTACACCACGAAACCTCGACGGAACGTATCCAGCCTCGAGCCGGTGGCACACAGAGGCCTCGATGGGACAAACCCAGCCCCGAGCCTACACCACGAAACCTCGGCGGAACGAATCCAGCCCCGAGCCGGTGGCACACAAAGGCCTCGGCGGGACAAACCCAGCCCCGAGCCTGCACCATGAAACTTCGGCGGAATGAATCCAGCCCCGAGCCAGTGGCACACAGAGGCCTCAGCGGGACAAACCCAACCCCGAGCCTACACCATGAAACCTCGGCGGAACGAATCCAGCCCCGAGCCGGTGGCACACAAAGGGCTCGGCGGGACAAACCCAGCCCCAAGCCTACACCACGAAACCTCGGCGGAACGTATCCAGCCCCGAGCCGGTGGCACACATAGGCCTCGGCGGAACAAATCTAGCCCCGAGCCTTGACAGATGCAAGTCATGGGGTAGTTACGCTCCTGCTTCGGGAGTTTGATCCTACCACGAAAGGTTCACGCGCTCCCTCATACACTTCATCCTTTGACGTAGTCCTGATCCTAAAAAATGAAGTGAGTCGGGTCGGATCACTTCTGCCTGAGATTTTTATGATAGCACTTGTGATTGGTGTGTCACAGGTTTGGTGCATTTCCTGATCCCAGATCATCCCTTCGCGGGGAAAATCTTTCACTCTTATGATGGACTCTTTCGAAGGTAAGGGTTTTGTCTTTGAATACAAGCGGAAAGCATTTGTACAAGTTCTCTGCATAGAATTCAGATCCGCAGACGAATCAATGATTTCTCGAACTCAGTCTGAAATGAGATCAATGACTGTTTGGGAAAATCGCCCATAAATAGTTTCTTCATTTGCAGCGGCTTCATCAATCTTGGACATAACTCCATCCATATCCAGCAAAACATCCTCATCAAGGGGTGCAGCCCTCATTGGTTTTGAGAGAAACAGATGAAGATCTATAAGGTATGTCATGTCCTCAGATGTCACAAAAGAAAATGCAGTACCAGTTCGCCCAGTTTTGCTGCTCGCCCTACTCGATGGACAAAAATTTTAGGCTTTGGAAGGAAGTCCCAATTAATAACATTATCAAGTAAGGGTATGTTTATGCCCCTCGCTGCAACATCCGTCACAAATAACAACATAGTCCTTCTTGCCCTAAACCTAGATATGTGAATCTTTCGAGCATCCTGATCCATATCACCATAATAAACAGAAGACTCTATACCATCTTCTCTGAACATATATTAAAGAACTCCACATGATGTTTTGTTGAAACAAATATCAATGTCTGCTGATCAGAAGTGATATGCTCCCTTACCAAATACAGTAATGCTGTATTTTTTTCTTCGTGACGTAAGGTGAAAAACGCCAACTTCAAGTCAGGCTAATCCTAGTTTCAACATCCAACCGCACAAGATGAGGGTCACACAGGCCAGCCTTGGCAAACTCAACAAGGGCACTCGGTAATGTTGCACTAAAAAGCAAGTTCTGACGGTTCTCACTGAACTGGCCAAGGATTTTAAGGTCTGACGGTTCTCACTGAGCTGGCCAAGGATTTTATATAACTGCTCAGCAAACCCCATGCCAAATGGGCAATCTGCTTCATAAAAAATAACATACTCCACCGTTTCCAAGGACATGTCCTCGACCTCAGACAATGATGCATGAGCATACCAGACGTCGCAATTATAATATCTGGATTTTGCGCTAATTCCTCAAACTGACTTTCCATGCTGTCCCCACCAACCAGTAAACTAATACGAAGATCAGTATATCTGCCCATCTCTTTGGTAAACTTCAAGGTCTGGAGAGCCAAGTCACGCGTGGGTGACAAAATGAGAGCCCTAACGCCACCCTGAGGCACGTGCTGGTTCAACTTCTGAAGCATGGGGACAAAAAACGTAGCCGTTTTACCGGAGTCAGTACGGTTCATGGCAACGACATCAACGCCAGCAAGAATCAACAGCATGGTCTTGCGCTGAATTGGAGTGGGCACTTTTTAGCCCTTTCGTTTGATTGCTCTGAAGACATCATAGCTTAGGTTTAAGGACCCGAAGCTGCCGAATTTCGCCTTCCTTTTCTGCTCCTCCCTGCGTTTCAGCTCAGCTTTGGAGCTGGCGAGAGACATTGTGGGAAACAAACGGCGGGAGAAAATAAAGATAAAAATGGAGAATTGGATGTGGCCGAGACGGTGGCGCCTCTCCTCCGACTGGTTCCGGCTTCAAGTCTCTCATTATTCGTCTCTTCCGTCCTCTCCAGTCTGTCCATCATGAATTTCAAAAGGATTTGATTTTCCTCCATATCTTTCCTCATATTTTCCTCCATCTTCTCCATCCAAACCGCTGTTGAACTCCTTGACGACCAGTGATTTCCACCTTCTGCCATCGTCTAACTACGCGAGCTATTTTTTATTGAATTCCCCACAGACGGCGCCAACTGTTGACGGCTGATTTTGGTCTCGGGGGCAATGAAGGTTTTTTACTCTCGAGGCAATCCTCCTCCAACTGTGAATTTGTTTAGTTTATGGGAAACCAAAGCAAATTTGGCAGAAGATAAGTAAATACACCAATCAACAAAGAGATTTAACGTGGTTAGGCGGATTAAATCCAACCTACATCAACGGGAACGGAACGGGTGGTATTTTATTACCGAAATACGCTTGATCAACAACTCTGTGTTTACAAGTCTAATTCTCTCTTGTTCTCTCATTCACTCTTAACTCTCAACTCTCAACTCCACCTTACAAGCACGCTTTCCGCTCCTATTTATAATAGTAAATAAATCAGTTTCATTCTCTCTTAAGGATTTCTAGTTGAAAACTACCTTTACTTCCTGTATCCTATTAGGACACTGACTTATCAACTTGTCCCATGAAAGTAGGATAACTTATCATCTCATCCGTAAAAATAGGATGTCTCATCTTCTGGAGCCTATCTCGTCATATGCTCGGTTTTCATGAGGTCGGTCACAATGATCTTTGAACTGAGAATGCTGCTACCAATCTGATAATGCCCGATCATCCGGTCTTAAGTGGTCGGTTACCGATCATAAGGTGCCGGTCCCTTACTGTTGGCTTTTAGTGGTCGGGTCGGCTTTAATGATTTTGATCAAGAAGAGATTACCTTCTTACCCCTGCCGTATTGCTTAAATA